>JAAONU010000003.1:5869947-6108986 GCA_012932295.1 Cyclina sinensis
TTGTGTTACAACTGCCTCATGTCATGATAGGCAAGTAGTCCAAGTTTCATATTGATACCTCTGATAGTTTTGAAATCATTCAACTTAAGCAATTTTGACAAAAATTGTAAGTTAAAAAGGGGCATAACTCCAAAAATATAGTTTTCAGAATAATGACCCTTGTTTTAAAAATGCCTCTTGTCATGATAAGCAAGCATTCACAGTTTCATATTGATACATTTTAAATTGTTTGAGAAATGGACTACATTGAAGTTTTTGCATGACAACACCAATGATGCTGCAGTGACCATAACAGCTCGACTTTTACTTCGAAACAGACAAGCTAAAAATCTGGGTTATCCTCAGAGCAAACACAGACCAACATACAAACATTAACTTCCTGTTACCATTTTGTCAGATACGTAGCCCAACGGCACCTAAAATCTATCAGACCTAAACAATTTCTGAAAGACCAAAGAAGAGCTCAATGCAAATAATTTTCAAAAAGAACCAGATCTCAGAATGATTCAACATTTTTCAGTCATGTTTGTAGGACTATAGAATTCCTGAAGTCAGTAAAAATGCAGTAAGTTGATGTAAAGAAATTAAATCTCCACTATTTTTGATATTGAAGTGCAACATAATGTTCAGCATTTTTTACTCTCCATGGTCATTTGTAGAATTGCTTTTTGATTATTAAACATTGATTTTAAAGAAATATAATTCCCTATTCTCAGCTCTTACCTCCTTTTGGAAGAGTGCCTCAACTTCATCTTGGTCCAAGAATCCATCACCATTTAAATCTGAAAAGCAGGTGAGGGATCTAACATTTTACAAATTACTTCATATACAAAACTGCACAACACAAAGATTCTAAAATATGTATTTTAGGCTGGAACAAGACTTTATTTGATAGGTAACTTTACACTGACACAAAAAGTGCAGAATCCAAGCTGAGGATGGATAAACTGAGACAAGCTGAGCTGTCTGAGTAAGACAAACATGCAATATAATGCCTTGCTGAATTAAAACATGACAGCCTTGTCCAATTCAGTGCAAGGCTACCTACCTTGTGCTCAACACTTTTCTCTTCCCACTTTTATGGGTTCATTGTAAAACTCTTGCATGGCAGTGGTGAACAAACATGCTTATGATGCTATTCAATTTGATGGTATGATGTTACAGGAATCAGAAAATACCAAAGGAAGGTGACATATATTTGGATAGGACTTAGAATTCTTCCATGCATGGAAATAATAGCCTCAACAAGGTCTCTCATCAACATTCTTTACCTCTGTGCAGTCACTGTGACTTTGACCTTTGAGCAAGGGATCTGTCTTGAACCAACACAGCTAGTCCTCTAGATGAACAAAAATGCCAGATATTTTAAAATCCTTCCATGCATGGTGAAGTTATAGCCTAAGATAAGGTATCATCAACATTTTTTAATTTGGACAAGTCACTATGACCTTGATCTTTGAGCTAAGGACCTGGGTTTTACACATGACACATGTGTCAAACTTAATAATGTGATCTTAGGAAACAATGATTTTACCTTGGAAACTGCACAATTATGTTTTATGCAGCCTCTGATTGGATAAATCCCACACAATGACAAGATGCAGCTTCCAAGCCTGTCTTAGTTCACTTATAATGACTGACAGCCAAAAAGTCAAGTGACATCCTGTGGTCTTACCTTTATTGTCACATTATGTGTATTTCAAAAGCTGCAGTGACTCACTCTCATTTTGGAAGGCATAGTATTACTTTGACCTAAATATAAATCTTGAGCATTGACAATATATAGCATGGTAACAGTTAACATGGTAACAGGTAACCATTGACAATCTATAGCATGGTAACAGTTAACATGGTAACAGGTAACCATTGACAGTCTAAAGCATGGTTACCTTCTAAATTGAAAATGCTCCATTCTTTTCATCAAAGAAAGAAAGAAAGACTAAAATAAAAAAAAAAGGTTTTGATATTTTGTGCAACAAGAAGTAGTAAAAAGATATTGTTATTATTGCAATTTAGCTTGATTTCCAGACAGTCCTGTTAGTTATCATTTTAAACCAATTTACATGTACATTAACAACAGAATGGTCACTGTTTTCAAAAACAATGATTTAAACAGACAATTTGGTATCAAGATGTTAGAAGATGATGCTGTTCTTCACATCTAGTACAAGGTCACTTGAAATCCAGAAAGGAAATGGTACAAGGTATAAAGTATTCATCATCTATTTTCTCAATCTGACTGAAGTACACATTCTAACTACCTAATATTGGAGCATTACTTTGGAGCTGATTTTAATCAGATTGCTATTTACTACTTTTTAGGAAGGGAGAATTGACCAACAAAAAGGGAAAATCACTGACTTAACCCTAAATATGAAATTCATCAAAAAAATGGTACGATTTACAGGCTTTGAAATCCATTTTGCTTTCATCAATTTTAAATACCTGGCTTTACTGAAGTCATGACTCATTCAAACTTTCTTAGTTTCCTTCACAGTCTTAACCTGTTCTTCTGATACTTTACCATGAAGTTTAAAGAAGGTTTTGGGGTCAAAGTCTTGTGGGTCCATGTGGTCTGTCTGCTCCCATACTCCCTCAAGTTGTGCTTTGCTCCCCTGAAATTATGCCATAATACCACATATAAACCTTAAAATTCATAAGTAAATTGTCACATACCATGCATTTTGAAGAAAGTTTTTGGATCAAAATCCTTTGAATCCATATGGTCTGTTTTTTCCCATACATCTTCTAACTGGTCCTTGCTGCCCTGAAAAATATAATGTTCCCTTCACCTTTCCATTCACCATCAACTACAATGTATACAATGTACTAGAAACTAGAGAAGATGCAGTGTGTTTTTTGCAGTCATATTTTACTTTTTTTGCTGTTTGTTCTCTTTTCTATAAGTCAGAATTGACAGTTCCTACATGTAAACTTAACACAGACTCACTGGTTAAACAAGGAAAATTCAAATGGACTCCAGTCCTTTTTATTGTATTTTTAAGGAACCTTAACTTACAGCACTCTATCCACTATTCGGGCACCTGCTATGTACAGAGTATTTATGATAACCCGCTATGATTTTGTTATTACGATGCTTATTCTCCAAATTAAACACAACTTTAATATTAAAGTTGACTTCATCAATTAAGTTAAGCTGCTTCACCCTTTGCAGAAATCTTAGACATAAAACCTCACCATAAATCATGTATACACTATGAAGCATAATGTCCGATTATGCAGATATAAACAATATTACTAGACAGTCACATGATTCTGTCCGAGAATTTCCAGAATAACAAAACATCTGAATCAAGCATTCGCAAACTAATTCAACAGGTGGTACATCATAAAAAAACGTAATGCTTCAGCAATAACTGGATCTTCTAAGAGCCAATCAAAACATAGAATTACATAATATTGGGTAACACTAACCGCGCTCCAATTGTACATACAAGAATATAATACTGGCAATTTTCCATACAGAAAAGTAACCTTTCATTGCTTAAGCTGTGATAACCTTATATAACACAGTCAAAGCTCCTGTTAAGACCTGTGAATTTTAAAAAATCCCAACAATTTAACAGTCTCCATTGGGCTCAGTGGGCTTTGTCTGGATACAACTTTAGTACTATACTATCTTCATTATTTACTCATTAACCAGTCATCAAAGTTGCTAGAACTAAGTACAAGAAACTAACAACATTCTTAAGCTAAGAGTTGGGTCTGCCATTCGTGAGTTTGGGCAACTCTTAATCAGTGAGAACATGTTTAGTGATTAGTGCTTTGGCAGGTAACCAATAGACCATGGATGTAGTCAACAGTAACACAAACAAAAGTCAACAGTAACACAAACAAAACAGAGTTACAGTGGACACCAGGGTAAATCTCTTCAGGTACTTTTAAATCATTGAGTAATTAGTCTTCTACAAACACAAACATTTCTAGGCTTGTGACTTCATCTTTATATGTGCTATAAAAGTGACAAAGCAATGAACATTGATTATAATGTTAATGGTTAGCTGCATAAATAAAAGTTTTAGTAAAATTTACGTCTACTGTCTGGCTTAGTTGAAATTAGTAGATGATAGATTGATCTTTAACTTGACATATCCCCTGATTGAAAGTCATGCAAAAAGTATCGCTATTTCTGCCACAAGTAAAGCTACCACCATCATTATAGCAAGCAATTATATTCAAAAATGTTTTGAAATTCAGACAGTAATATAATTTTCTAGCAGACATGGAGTGAATTACTTTGAAAAGTAATGTATTAGATTTGTTTTACCTGCATTCAGCATTAAACTTGCATTAGCACAACTAGCTTTTGAAATGGTAATGCATTAGAATAGTGTTATCAGAGAAAGTAGTGCTTTAAATCAAGCACCAATTTATTCATTTAAAACTGAATCATTTAAAGAATTTATATCACACGCTGTGAACTTTAAACAATCAACATAATCCAAAGTCTGCCTATCATATTTGTTAACCAACTTGTTCAATTACTTGAAGTCATTTATTACAGTCATTCGTGTGATCAGCTATAAAGCTGAAACATTTTTCAATTTAATCCTGAAGTATAAGGCCCTATTACATATGACCAACGACACAGGAAAAAGGGCACTCTGACATAAATTTTGGAAACTGACCTTTTTACTTTTTTTGAACAAATGATATCCCAGAATTAATGTCTGAAAATTTCAGCTTCCTGCATAGTGCAAATACGACGTACTTTTATGTTTAAGAGGAACATCATGGGCAAATTTGATGTTCTTTAAAATGACGTCACATACCATAATTTGACGTCAGATTATATCTACGTTCCAGTTGGAATAAGATTAACATGGCATATTTCAGACACTTAAATTTTACCTATTTTATTTTTAAGATTCTATACCTTTTCAGTGTATCCAACATTTTTACAAAATTATTATTGTTATCATTAAAAATTGTGTTTTGTTCAGTTGATATCATTTTATACAAGGAAGAACTGTCCCCAAAAAACTGTTGCCATGGTAATGGTAATCAAGAAATTTTTATACAAGATAGTCATTTTTGTGAAGGACAATATTCAGGCTATCAATATTTCACTTTAATTTTAGATTGGATGAGTACAAAAATTTTGCCATTTTTGCTGATTTTCAATTCATATTGTTTCAATAGTATACCATATGCCCGAGTGCCCTTTTTCCCGTGACGTCGGTCATATTATTAACATCAGATGTTCCAATATTTTATCTGAAAGACTAAAATGATCTGGTCACATCTATTTTCTGGCAGTTGTTAACAGCCATTCTTAACTTCTCAATTTGACTGAGTATACCCGTACTTGCAATTCTGTGAAGTCTTCTGTTCATAACATTAGGCAAAGGTCTGGGTATAATACCACAGTAACTGTATTGATAACATAATCATAATCACACAACTAACATATGAATGGAAATAATGCTGGTAACTGATCACATTTATATGACTGTTACATATAATTATCCTCCTCTCTTCTTGTAAATTTTATTGAAGAAATCCAGCATTTGTTATAAATGGAAAAATTAGAAAAATGCTAGTAATGCTGTACACAAATATTGCATTACATTTGCATTACATAAATACAACTGTTGGATCAAACATTAGTTTGTGTTACTCAGAAACTTGAATGCATAAGCATTAAAAATGAATTAACCCCATGTCTGCTGACCAAAGGAATGTATTTGAAGAGAATCTCGAGACATTATAAAAAATACAGAAAAGGAATTGTACTGGAAACTAATACCACTGAAGACTTATAACATTATAATCTACACTAGACATGTTCTGTTAAAGATTATACTGGGTAATTTGTGTTAATGGACTGAATGGCAAATCGCTGCAAAGTTACAGAAAGTTAACTATGAAGCCTTAAAAACGACACAAAAATCGTCTAAACAAAAGAAGTAACAATTTTTTTCTACAGTCAGTGATTATTTCCTTTCAGTTGACTGTTGTCCAAGCCTTATTTGAAATTTTGTCAATTACATTTTAACTCAGTTCATAACTCATAAACTAAAAGCTCGAAGATACTTATTTAAATCAGAACATGTCAGGTGAGATCTCATGAGAGTCAAGAGAAGAACTTAATATAAAAGAATTCTATAAAGCATAAACAAAAGAAACAAAATCACTCACAGGATGGTGAACTTTTGGATGATCCTGATGCCGTTTTTTCATTCTCTCATATTCTTCTTCTCTTGCCTTTCTGTGTTCTTCATCGAGGTTTTTCAATTCTTCTCTCCGCTCATGTTCTTTCTCCATCTCGTAAGTCTTAAACTCATTTCTACGCTTTTTATCTATTTCATCTAAATCATTTGTAGCCTGAAAAAAAGTACAAGTCCACAAAGACTACTTTATCTGTAGATCGTGAGCTATGGCCTATTTAATGCTCCATGTTTCCTTTTTTTTTCACTGCAGGTCCATGACAGTGGTAGCCACAAAGTAGTGAAAGAGGCCTATCAGTGGTCAAACAATCAACATGACATTCCCCCAGTCCTCCACCTGCTATTTGTCTATTTGATGAGAAGTTAAAATAGAGGCCCAATGTATCGTTGCTATTCACATGTGAAAGAACCAGAAGTGTCTCTGGAATGGGAAGCATTCTGTATCTTGTACTATTCATACAGCCTAAAACTAGAACTGTGACCATAAGACAAAGAAACCCCAATTTTGCACCTTCTTAAGCATGCTACACAAGCTGAAATATATGTATTTTCTAACAATCAAGGGCCATAACTTTGTACCTCAACAACGAAGTGGGGTACAAAACCCCATGCGCACAACTCCACCTGCTGACCTACATTGAAAGGATGACAAACTTTCAGACAGACAGATGAATGTACTCATCAGATATAAGCTAAACATTTCAGGGGTCATGTGTCAATCTGGCAATGGGTACCAACTACAAATGAAATCTTACAGATTGACTTTGATGTCTGCCATAAGGATTACATTGTACAGACTGTAGATGGTCCCAAGCAAAAGCAACAATGTTATTTCACAAGAAATACGAAATAATTCTAAATATATTTCATAACACTTCTCAGACAGGACTTCCTCTACTTAAGTCTTGTTTGTGCTAAAAATTCAGATACAGATTTTTAACAAACCTTTTTAATCAACTGTTCCAAATCCCTTGCTTCAAATGAATGTGGATTTTTGATATCAACATGATGTAAAAATGTCTCATCCATCCTCTGTATTCCTGTTAAGGGGTTATGGTAAAAAAGAAAATACTCTTTAAATTTTCATATAATAATGCATTAATAATAAAAGACACTTAGTGCCGACATTGCTGTGAAATTACATGTATAATGACCTAAACTGCAAAGAGAGGGTCAACCTACAGCCAAACTTGAAGGAAGAATCTCTAAATATTGCTCTTGCTAAGTGTCATTTTAAACAATTTCTCATTATTTTATGTAATAATTTTTTTTTTTTCACCGAGTGCCAATAAAAAATTTCTTAACACATCCAGTAAATTTCCATTATTATATCAGGATTATCATATGAAAAACAGAAAAAATCTGTCCACTGAAATTTTGAAAATTTCTTAAATTAACTTGTGGTATTTTTTTTATTATGCTTTTCAAAATGACTTACTGGTATTATGACATATAAACAAAATTTGATGGTCAAATGACTGAATTTGATTTAATTTTTATCTTGCATCTGAATGCAATAAAATTAGTATTGATGAGAGAAAACTATTCTAAACTAGCTGCAAGAGAGAGAAAGGGAGATAAAAAAAAATCCACTCTAAAGCCAGCTGTGATAAAAACTGTCCAGGAATAAGGGAATACCCAAATTTTGCTTCAGTTCTATGCATTAGCAATAACAAATCCAGGAATCTTTTTCCAAGTGTAAACTTGATTATATCTCTCAGCAAATGAGAGATAATTTAATTCACAGATTTTTTAAACTGAACTTAAACAAGGTTTTATCTACCAGAAAACACCATATGTACAGTGTTATTGTATAAGCTATATGATTATTTGATTATATGTTAAGTACATAGGTTTATGTATTCATAAGGAAACAAGAAACGAAAAAGTAAACCAAGAAAAAATGTTTCTCTAATTATAGATAAAAAATTTGTGACATGTTCACAAACCTTTCTTAAACACAGATGTTAATCTTTGCATGAAAAATAATATCATATTTTAAATCTACAGTTTACATGTACATGAAAGAAACATTCTAACTTGGTTTAAAGCGACTGACTCACAGTTGGGCCGAAGATGAAAAAAAGAGAAAATGTTCTTACATCTTGAAAATTTTGCTGCAGTTGTGAAGAACATACTTAAACTAAGTTACTGATTCATTTTTTGATACTGAAAATTATCAAAATATAAAGATTTACACATTTTTATCGGTAAAAAATTTACCCCGTTAGTCACGGGGTAGATACTTTAGTTATAACATTAATTTTGATGCGCCTGAACAAGTAGGCGCTGTGGCTCAGTGGTCTATATTTTACTGACTGAAAGGTCATAGGTTCGAATCCTGGTTAGGTCAAAACTTTTTTTTTTCAGTTTTCATGGTGTTTAGAAGCATAATATTATGTTTTTTCCATAGTACATTTAATTTAAATTCTTTTAAATTTTAAAGATAAAAAAAATTCAGCAAAATTCTGTGAGTCAGTCGCTTTAAGCTGTTAAACAAGGTATTACTATTAAAAACAAAATACTACTTAGTTATAAACCAATAACTATTTCCCCAAAACTGAGTTGAACTGAAGAATAAACTCTATTTGGCCTAAAAAAAGGGCTATAATTTCTTAGAAAAATCTGTACTTACAACAACTCAGCTAAACATTTTTTTAACATCTATCTTTCTATATAATGAATAATGAATATCTTTTATAAGTAGGCTATGTCTGATATTCAAGTACCTAACTTCTACTTCTTAAGTATATCTTTTCATCTTAAACAATTTGTTCTCTTTTTAAGATCTGATAGATCTCGTTGAAATAGTGTAAAAAGTCAGAACTAGGAAAAAAGCAGTTGAAGAACACGGTTATTTTTATTAGTGCTCAAATATACCTTTAGTGCCACAAAAAGTGCCACAAATTCAGTGCAAACACTTTATTTCTAAACACAGAAAAAGTGAAGAACTTACTTATGTTAAGTAGTTACTTGTACTTAAAAGTATGTTTATCATGTTATTTTGGCATGATATTGTAGTGTAAAGTTGACAACCAGTCTGGTAAAAATAAGTTGTTTAAAACTAAACATGATCGAGCTAGTAAAGGTTACTCAGTATTGAGTTTCAAATATATGTACAATGTATAATCATTTCTGTTGAATTTTTAAATAAAAACAGTGAAATCATACTACTTTCTCTATCTAATACCAATTAAGTAACATTTCTTTCATCATTAAGAAAACATATATAGCAAACAGGATGTAGCTAGGATGTTTTCAACTGTAGGTCCTATACATATTGTGGGCTTGGGGTGTCCCCTTTCCCACCTCAAAATTATTTTCAAGGGATATGTACAAGAAACCCATTTATCTCCAACCCTGACAGCCTGTCAATGTTGAATGTATGCCTAGCTACACTCTGACAAAAAAGAGAGAATTCAAGAAGTGGCAAGTTACAGCAGCTACAAGTTGTGTGAGTATTCAAGGGGATTAACTCCACACTCCAGAGTTTATGCACGCTCTGTACTCAGAACTGCTGTAACGCCATACCTCCATATATTGCGATTGAACCTAAAACGTCCATACCCTTCATCTGTTTCATCTTTTCTTTCGCAAGCTCTCGTAAGCGATTCATTTCCTGACGCTTGATTTCATCAAGCCTCTCACGAATCTGATGAGAGACAAGATCAAGATGCTTGGCAATTTTTCCGCTCTGAAATGTAGAGAGGGTACCGTTAAAATGCTTACTTACTTGAAAAATAAGATGAGAATGTTCAAAAAGCTATGTTGAACAGTGTAAAATCTTACCTCTGGTCCCTGCACTGACAAGTCAAATACAGTCAAACGCAACTGAACAAATGGAAATAGAATAAAATTACTGTGCAGAATAAAAACACTACTTCTTGATACAAACACAAGATTAGCTACTACAAAAAATGCAATTTAATGAAAAAATGATATATTCAGGTTGCTAACAATTCAAACAATCACAATGTGACAGTACAAATCACTGAAAAGACTATACATGTAGTTTTTTGTCAACAAATGATTTTTATTATGTGATATATGTATTAATGAAAGTAGTAACAATCCAGAGGGTTGCATGGTACTTTAGAATTATAACTACTGGACTTGTAATAAAATAAAATCAAAAATATTTCTAAAATGATTTTTTTTCTTTTTCTTTCAGTAAAACTCTGAAAGTATAATTACTTTGACTGATCATTTTTACATGAAAGTATCAAAAAGCTGTTATCATTGACAGATACTCAGGTAAACAATGTTTTCCATTCAATCATCAAAATATCTTAATTATGACTTTTTGATGGACCATGAGAAATTCATCGAACATGTCATCTGCCTACTCAGACCTTTGCCCCGGGCAACATCGTACCTCATAAAAACACTCAGGTTGTCCATACAACCATACACATACCTTACTTTTTATAACTGGTTTCACTTCACTGCCTTTTGGTATACACTTAACAAAACTACTAAGTACTTTAATTTTGAATTTGTAGACTGTTCATGCTTCAAAACCTTGTTGTTTTGTAAAGGATGGTGATAAAACTGATAACATTTATCTTATTTGCTGATACTTTTTGCTTTAAACCAAATGAACAAAAAAAGAACAAAAAATGTTTGATTTTTGAAAGAAGTTCCCTTATTAAATCTTTTTTCTGTTAACCTGTTTGCAAAAAGATACCAGAGTATTTACTAGCAGTTTTGATATTTTTAAAACTGAATGTAAAAATCACCATGCAGTTGACATCATTTGTGTATTAATAAATCACTGATAAAAAAGGCTGGATACAATCATAATTTGTCATGTTTTCGTTTTGCTACATACATATATTATTCAAAAGTTTTGTTTTAGCTTGCATTGAAACAACTGAACACTCATTAATTCAGTTTTAATTATGATTGATATTTTACTTCAAAATGTACGTGTTTAAAATAAGAATGTAGTCTGATCAATCTTCAGATTTTCCTGATTTTAGACAAATTAAATACAGCAATTACACAATCATGTATAGAAGTGAGATCATGGAAAAAAATGAAAACTGATGTTTGGACAAAATTGTAAGCAACAATTTATACCAGGTCTGAAGTACACAAAATTATACAGGGGCTTGAATTTTGCACATGGCACTCTGTCTGATAATAATGAATATTTGTGCAAATCTAAATTACAATTCCTCAAACATTCATTCTTGTTTCAGACTGGCATATATTAAGCTTCAGTAATGAAATGTAAGTGAAACTGTGCAACCAAAGAAAGTAACGCTTTATTTTAAACGAAAAGGTTGTTATTTAAGAACAAGTACAATGTACATATATTTGCTGAAGAAATTATTTAATGCACTTTTGATAAATGTGTGAAATGTATGATCAAACAAATATATGTACACAAACAACATAATAACACTTTAGTAAATTTGTGTCATCTGGACAATGGATTATGCATGTAATACTCAATCTCATAATGGTAAATATTTGTTACAGAATCCCTAATTCATGATGACTAAATGGTCCATACACACATTTTCATACTTTTATCTGACCTTTGACCTCTATGGGTGACCTTGACCTAGGCCACAGGGACCTAAATTTTTTGTGCAACACTGTTTCACAATAATGAACATTTGTGCTATGTTATATAAATATCCCTCTATGCATGTAGAAGTTTTCCTCTGAACATGCAATTTCATCTGACCTGTAAGTGTGACCTTGATCTTTGACCTGGTTCATGCCCGCAACACTATGTCTCATAATGGTGAAAATTTGTATCAAATAATACTAAAATCCCACCATGCATGTAGATGATATGCTCCGGACAAAACTGGATGCCTCCCGCCTGCCAGCCCGCCCACCATGGGCGTTCCCATAATATGACCCGTTTTTTCAAACAGACTTTCAAAAATGAATCATTATGTTTTCTGTAATAATTATCCCATTTTTAACTAAATTTATATACTGAAAAAATTGAATAGTAATATAAAAATCAAGGGGTTGTTCTGATGTGTTTCCTTTTAACTGAGTAACACCTCTATGAGATATGTTTTTCATATAAAAAAAACAGTTACTGTATAATGACCAGAGAATATCCTGACAATGTGATACATGGCTCATCAATTTCTAAGTCTCTTATTAAGACAAAGTTACATGATTGATAATAACATTTCTGAAAGTAAGTTTATCATTAAGGCAGCAATTCTTAACCATCTTACATAAATGAGCTCATTATAATATGTTTCAAGAAATATCAACTATCAATTAATGCACTTCAAGTGCTATATGCTGAAACAAGTTGAACAACTTTGGTTTGGTTTGGCAGGAGTTTTAAGGCTCTCCCAACACTCAGAGTTACATCAGGCAGGCAGGCAGTTTACACAAACCATTGTTTTAGTACTTGGAAGAACCAGTATTAACTTCCCTCTTCAATAAAAAACTACCAACTAGTCCACACAAATAATCATGGCTGACATCAGGGGTCAAACTTACGACCATCTATCAGTTAGACATTTAGCTATTACAAGTCCAAGACTGAAGCAGTAAAACAAAGAGGCAATTGTTGGGGAATGAAACTGGTAATTTAGTTAACACTCCAATTCAGACACATGCAAGGATTACTTGGTAAATACTTAAAACTGAACATAACTGAATAGTGTTTACCTCAATTTTAAAAGTTAGCAGGTTAGCAGGGGGGTGGGGTTGAAAATGGCTGACAGGTTTTGTATTATAAAACCAGTTGTATATGACTTAGTTTGTTAATATTCATACAGTTGTTTGTCATGTTATTTGTTAAATACGTAAAAAAGTGAAAACAAACCAAAAAAGCTAAAAAAAATCACAGAAAAAGTTAGGTCAAAACAAATTAAAAATACAAGAAGTTTTGCAGACTGAAATGCATTTCTTTTAATTTAAAGACCTAGTTTCTCTTGCAAAGATGAAATATATTTAAATAATCGGTTCTGTGTTTCTGTGACAGTTCTTCTTATGAGGATCTAAACTTATGATAAAAATTAGGTATCTGTTTTATCATTTTGTAATAATTTAGATCTGCCTTGTGTCTCATGAAACCTGGAAAGTCCAATTTTGCAAAATAAATACAGTGCTGTATATAAATAACTATTGTGTGCATTTTAGCTTAACATTGTGCATTTATTTAGATTTTTATGTGTCTATCAATGTTTTGCCCCTTGGAGGGAGCAGCGGGCTGACCCAGGGTAATTGTACATTTTTCCTTTTTCATATCCTAAACCTACCCTAGAGCAACGGCCATTTGTCAAAATCCCCACCATGGCAGATATCTTAAATATCAAATGACATGGGTTCTAAACTCTGCCTAAGTCTTTTTCCCCCCCTGTACTTGGAACCATTCTGTCTGTCAAATATCTGCCTGTGAGGAACTCTCTTCTGTCAAAAGTCCTGGGCATGCCCATCACCCACCCCCGGAGCAAAACACAAAACACTGACAGGCCCATTATGTGTCTACCTGCTATTAAAGAGTTAAAACTTATCATACATCATTCGGACATTTTGAATCTTAAAATTCTTCACACAGATCAATTTACTCAGTTACAATCAACGTCTTCAGAAATGAAATATTTTCTTGTCCAATTCACACTGAAAAATGCACTGTTTAAATAAAGGAAGGAGAAAAGAAGTGCAGTGGGAATATAAACCATCATGTGTGAGATATGCAGATATAAAAAGCTGAACCTGTTACCACTTACATTATTCCCCACAAAAAAATAAATCATAAAATGTCCTCAAAGGATTCACCTTTATTCCCCTGTGCATCAATAAAGCTGCTTTTAAATTATATGATACAAATCATTTTTCTTATCATTTGTTTTGATTTGAAATAAAGTCAAGAGCTTGTATGAAAAAAATCCAGATCCAATCCATGCATTAGTCGTCACCTTTTTCATGCATCTGAATTTAAAGCTCAAACCTTCAATTCGTCATCAGTCAAAGCTTCCAATTTTTTACGAAACTCTTCATCTTGTTCGAGAGCTGTTACTACCTCACTAAGGTACCTGTCATACTCAAGACCCCTATCCTGAAAGTAGGTCAGTGATTTCTTTGTTAAGACAATAAACAATTATACAAAAACAATTTTACGCTGAATATGCTAACCTTTATGTCAGTCATGTTTGTTTCTTCCAGTTTTTTACGGAAAGACTCATCTTCTTCCAGTGCCATGACGATTTCCCTGAGGTACCTGTCATATTCGAGACCAAAACCCTGAAAAATTGTCTTCATCTTGTAAAATGTTTAAATTACTAACCCTCAGCATGTCTTCAAAGGAAATTTGTTATTTTCTGCACTATGAACTGTTTACTTACAACACTTTTGAACAAGTCTTTACCACAAAACAGAAAGCAAAATTCAAAGAATCCACACTCAATTTTCATAACATTACAGTACTACTTGATAACAATTCAACTTCAATGTTTTTATAAGCCCTTAAAAAATGATGCATACTTCGTTTGACCAAAGATTAAATCATACTTTCATAAGGTCTTGAAATTCTTTTTTACGAGATTACTTTGAATACATTCATCCCTTAACATTGGTTGCAAACACTGCACAAATACAGTAGTCTTTTCAAAGGAAGGATACATATTTTTCATCATTCAGACTCTCTTGTTAACGATTAATGTCTGGGTGTTACTGGTATTAGTTATTCATATATAATGCATGTATAATTCATTTTTTGTTTCATTTCTAATTTTATTTTCGTATTCATTAATTTGGTTATTCACTTACATTAATTATCATTAAAAGAGTGGTGATATTAGAGAAGTGAACACTACCTTACATAGATCGCTACATTGCAAACATTTCAAACATACGTCATTGCAAATATTACGCAAGTCCTCAATCACAAGTCCCTACCTGCATGACGAAAAACTTTGTCTGTAACACTTTCTCAGTCTTCAGAACAAAAACATCATTTTTATATGAAAGGATTATCAACAAAATTAAAGAAACAGAACACTGTAATTTATGCAAAGTCCTACAAGAAAATAATGATTACAACCAAATTATCGACCGAACAGTGCGATCACCAAAGGACCAATTTTGGTGATATGGTTTACTTGTGTACTGTAGCGAGTAACTCACATGGCATATGGAAAAGGTATTACCACAGCATTCTTAATTACTGCCGCTATTATCAATTATGCTGCACACTGCTAGATAAATGATGTCATGTTTCCGTCAATATGGGAACTCCCTCTGGTTGTGATTTTGACACTCCTGATGTATCAAGAGACGTTTTTGTTAATATATGCAACTTTGATTGAATCCACCAAATTGTGATTATGTCTATTCGCTTACAACCAAAAAGTTACCCAGAAATGGCATGATTACTGGTGACAGACTAATGACAATCCCAGAGAGACTAACTAAACTAACACTTTGAAACAATCTGACTCCCACAGGACAAAATCAAAATAATATATTAATACATTCTGTTACTAGTATTCTAAATTTGAAATAACACTGCCTAATTACCACAATCTTTCTGTAAAAAAAGTAGCTCATTATGAACATTTATCACAACTGTTTACAGTTAGTACAAGCAGCCAGTGTAATCTACATCTGAGCCAAATGATTTGAAAAATTATATTACAGGCTGAAAAAGATGGTGGTAATTAAAACGTAATGGACAGAATATTTCATCAGATTTTCCACTTGTTACCTGAAAGAGTTCCTCAGCATAATAAAACCAATCTGTCTCAAACTGTTGAATTTATGAAAATATATTTTGCTTTTGTGCTTAACTTATTTACAAATGTACATATACAATACTCGCAAGCAGTGAAAACAGTCATCTGCTTGTTCAATCTTTCTATATAAGAAACAAATATATTCAAAATAAATAATCTTCTCGTGACCATAGCTTGAAAAAGGAAGTAATTATTTGAATTTTCACAGTTGACACATGGTCTTTACACTGCATAAAAAACAAAAGCTTACTAGAAATAAGTGCATGAAGAGAATAAATATCTGAAATGTATACATGTAGTACAATTACACTGATTAGTTTGACATTTATTCACAGAAAAAGTGAAACATCATGGCATATTATCTTTGTACTTTGAATTTGTCATTACACTCTAGGACTGTTGCCTGAAAACATTGATACAAGATAATTTATCATCCTTGTTTCGTTTCAGAAAATTCTGACATAAGTAACAGTTTGACTTCCAGTTAACTTAAGGCACATCCTGTTGTACTGCAGTTCTCAAAAATTTTAATTTTTCAAGACTTTTCATATCTGAGATCAGGATATCTTTCAAAGGATTGAAATGAGTTATTCAGTTATTCATGTGAAGAGCTTCTTAAAACTCTAGATTAAATATCTGAACAGTGCCTCTTTTGAAATCATTCTTATATCAAGTATAATTTCATTTCAGTTTTTGTCACACTATAAAGTACAATTATGATTTACAGCCTTTTTACAAGATGTAAGATCAGCCAACCATTAGCAGTTCAAGAAAAACAGACTACATCAATAATGCCAAGACATATTCCTTCAATTTTGTAACATGTAAATCATCCTTTACTTACAGGGTCATCACCTATATCATCTGGTGAGTCTCCCTCAACAGGTTTCACATCTGGCTGCACAGGGGGGCATGTTATATCGTGCATCAACAATATCACAGATCCAAACATCAACAACCACCGCATTTTTTATCTGCAAACAGAGATTAAGATAAAACACATTAAATTGGTACTGACAAACAAGCATAATAAACAGCTATATTAACTAATTATGTCTGCATTACCAGTGTTCCAACTTCCAAGTAAACAATGACCACAAAATTTCTACAATTTTATGAATCTGTCACCTTGTTTCTCAAGTTTTTGAACAATGGTTTTTTAACTGACACGTATTTTTGGCAAAAGCTAAAATTTTGTAATACTGTAGCTATGTACCGTGTTTTACATTCTTTGCAAAATGCTAAAACTGGCGTTAGTTTCCGCTTAGCTATTGTTTTCAACTCGTTACTAAAAATTATTATTTTATATTATTAAAAAAAGGAAGACTTGACACATTCTTTTTGACATTTTATTTCAGCTATTCCTGGCAAAAAAAAAGACGACAAGAAATGTGTTCTAGGTGACACAGATGCCTTGCCATGCTCAAATGTTGACAGAGGATCAAAATCAAATGGTTAAAATGTAAAAAGCGGCTGATGGAATGTTGAAAGCAGTGTAACTGTTGTGGGTATGTAATGAACAGATTACTGCAAACCATAGTCCTTAAAATGTGACAAAATTTGGCTTTTGTCATTAATTAATTTGAAAAAGGAGTCATAATTCTATCAAAATTGGAAGTGTCATGCTGACTTTTGAAAAGACTCAGTGTGTATGCTTACTAAAGAGTAATGAAATCCCTCCATGTGTTGGCTTTCAGATAAGTGGAAACTTCATTTTAAACTCAAGTAAGCTAAGTCGAAAAAGGGTCACAACTCTGATAAAATTGGAGATGTCACGCCCAACTTGAAAAGAAACCTGTAGTTTCATAAGATACATATGCAAGCAAAATAAATAATAAAAAGAACTAATATTGAATCAGTAATAACCCTTTGATTTGTCATATGTTTTCGCGAGATTTTTAATTGAACTATACTAATTACATCTGAATGCATAAACGACACAGTTATATCAGTTCACTATTCATTTTTTCTTTTGTTTAATGTATCAATATTTCACGGTGAATGTAAGAAATATTCAGTATCCTGGTATCGGGATGCCGGTAACAGCTGTCAACATACTCAGCATCTTTTACAAAATTTAGTGAACTTACCTTTGTGTATTTGCCCAAGAAAATCCAGATTTTTTTCTGTTATTATTAATATAATTTTATTTCAGTCAAGTGGAGCAGGATTTCAAGAAAGAACCCAGACAACTGAGCGTCTAATTAACAAGATGATCTGTCAATCACTTTGTTTTCATTACGTGTACTTAAGGCATTAATCGACACTTTCCATTGGTTATTGTTTAGCGTTTCAGCTAATCAGAACCCTTCTTACAACGGAAAGATGAGGCCCGACTGTGTGTATGCATCTGTACAGCTTAATGATCCTAAACTATCAAATCGGCGTTCTTTCTTTTCACAGGATTTGCAGACGTTTAACACCAACACCTTTCACCCCATCTGTTTTTTTTTTTATTATACAATACTTTTCATCCCAAAACGTAATGTGTACAGAGGGTGATATACCTTTATAATACTTTCCAGTTCATTTTTATGAACTATATAATAGAAATATATATTATATTGATACTCATTCAAAAAGTTTAGATGATTATTTTCGTGATTTTTAAGAAACTATGGCTTTTGATTAATTTCATTAATCACATCTTCAAAGAGCATGAGAATCAACCCCCATGAAAACTTCAAAGAATGATCGAGATGCTGATTAAACAGTGGTATAAGTAAAAATCAGGCATTTATCTAAAACTTGTCCAATCATTTATTGACTCATCTCAGTGATATGGCTTAGGCCGGTTCTGAGGGTAAACAACCCCAAACACACCCTTGTTCACTCATTTAATCTCACTCTTTCACTTCCAAAGGTGAAGCGATTTTACGGGCTGACATTTCATGTCAAGGTTGAACAATTAAAAAAATATCAGAACTATAAAAGCAGTTCAACTCTTTCAGCAACAAATTAGGCTATCACTCATTCAGTTGGTGAAATAGCAAGATGTAATTCATAATGACGTCAAATTTGTATAATTATGCTCCCCCACCCCCATGGAAGATGAGGGGGGGGGGGGGGGCATATAGATTTACAAATGTCGGTCAGTAAACACTTTGATTTCCGATCAATATCTAGAGAACCGTTCAACCCACCTTTCTCAGACTTAGTATGTAGGTTGGTCATGACCAGTAGAGGACCCTATAGTTTTTCAGGTCACCAGGTCAAAGGTCAAGGTCAACTGACCTTGAAGAGCAAAACAGTTTCCGATCAATATCTATAGAACCCTTTGTCCCAGGTTGTTAAAACTTAGTGAGTAGATTGGACATGACTAGTAGATGACCCCTTTAGTTTTTTTACATCACCAGGTCAAAGGTCAAGGTCACAGTGACTTTGAATAGCAAAATGGTTTCTGATCAATAACTTAAGAACACTTGGCCCCTGGTTGTTTTAACTTAGTACGTAGGTTGGCCATGACTAGTAGATGACCCCTATAGACTTTCAGGTCACTAGGTCAAAAGTCAAGGTCACAGTGACCTTGAATAGCAAAACAGTTTCTGATTAATAACTATAGAACCCTGGTTTCAGGTTGTTCAAACTTAGTTTGCAGATTGGAAATGACTAGTAGATCACTCCTATAGTTTTTCAGGTCAAAGGTCAAGGTTACAGTGAGCTTGAAAAGCAAAACGGTTTCTGATCAATAACTATAGAAAGCTTGTTCCAGGTTCTTCATACTTAGTGTGTATGTTGGTCATAACTAGTGGATGATCCCTGTAGTTTTTCATGTCACCAGTTCAAAGGTCAATGTCACAGTGACCTTAATTAGCAAAACGGTTTCTGATCAATTAGTATAGAACAATGTTGTTCAAACTTAGCAAGTAGGTTGGTCATGAAAAGTAAATGACCCCTATAGTTTTTCGGGTCATCAGTTTTCAAGGGCCAAGGTCACAATGATCTTTAAAAGCAAAATGATTTCCATTTAATAACTATAGAACGCTTGGGCCCAGGTTCCTCAAACTTGGTTTATAGGTTGACCATGAGCAGTAGATGCCCTATATAGCTTTTCAGGTCAAAGGTCAGGTCACAGTGACCTTGTAAAGTAAAATAGTGTCTTATCAATTACTATAGAATGCTTGGGCCCAGCTCCTCAAAACTTCATAGGTAGGTCGATCGTGACAATCAGACGACACCTGTAGTTTTTAGGGTTATTAGGTCAAAGGTCAAGGTCACAGTAACCTTGAAAAGCAAAACAGTTTCTGCTTAATATCTAAGGAATCCTTGGGTCCAGGGTTCATCTGACTTAGTGCGAGATTTGTCATGATCAGCAGATAACAACTATCTTTTTTCAGGTCATTGGGTCAAAGGTCAAGGGTCATAGTGACTTTGAAAAGCAAAATGGTTTCTTATGAATAAGAGTAGAATGCTTGGGCCCATGTTCCTCAAACCTTGTATACAAGTTGTTCATGGCTTGTAGATGAGCCCATTAGCTTATCCCAGGTTCTTCATACTTAGTGTGTAGGTTGCTCTTGACTAGTAGATGACCCATACAGTTTTTCAGGTCACCAGGTCAAAGGCCGTGGTCACAGTGTCCTTGAATAGCAAAACAGTTTCCAGTCAATAACTATGGAACTCTTGGTCCCAGCTCCTCAAGGGATAAGGCACTAGGGGGGCATATATGTTTAACAAACATCTCTTGTTTATTATTAGTGTTTCAGTTTTCTTGTTGCAAGAACTTTCTGACAACCTGAATGCACATCACTGGATTCAATCGTTTCATAAAGTAATAAATTAGTTACACTTAAATTTGAAAAACATCAGATTACACTACATTTATTAAGAATTTACAACTATAATGAATTAATTACAAATATTATAAGAAAAGTAATTAAATAAAATTGAAATTAAAATGGATGCAATGTGTCATTATAGTTTTCAGTGTCGTTTCATTATAGTTTTCAGTGTCTTTTAACTTTCAAAATATTAGTTACATGTAAATAATTATCTTGAAATGCATTTATGATGTGTAGATATTAAATATTTAAGCATGACAACATTATTTTATAATCAAGTTACAACAATGAATAACTAGAGCTATCAATAAATGTGATTAATACCCCCGCAAGACTGCTTTGGAACTGAGGAAGTTATTAGTAACAGAATACTTTAAAGACAGTTGTGGTTCTTGTACACTGCATTTCCTGTCATTGTGCTTGACCATTGTATGAATTTGCATTGAATTCCTACCAGTCGTTTTCAAGTTATGCTCCGGACAAGGAAAACGAACAAAGGGCAATAACTCTGCAAATGGTGAAGATGGAGTTATGGCTCTTGTACACTGCACTTCCTGTCATTGTGCTTGACCATTGTATGAAGTTGCACTGAATTCCAACCAGTAGTTTTCAAGTTATGCTCCTGACAAGGAAAACCAACAAAGGGCAATAACTCTGCAAATGGTGAAGATGGAGTTATGGTTCTTGTACACTGCAGTTCTTCTCATTGTGCTTGACCATTGTATGAAGTTGCATTGATTTCAACCATTAGTTTCAAGTTATGCTCTGGACAAGAAAAACTAACAAAGGGCAATAACTCTGCAAATAGTGAAGCTGGAGTTATGATTCTTGAACACTACATTTCCTCTTATTGTGCTAGACCATTGTATGAAGTTGCATTGAATTCCAACTACAAGTTTTCAAGTTATACTCCGGACAAGGAAATTGCAACAGACTGCCCAACCACCAGGTGACTCCTATATACACCCCCCCAAAAAAACTTTGTTTAGGGGGTATAATAAAGCTTACCAGTGTTGCATGTTCTTTGCTGATATCTATCTCAAGACTCATGTATGATGTCTTGGCCATACAATCCTTTTTGCATTCTATGAGGTATTGCATAAATTAATTTGTTGTTTTATTAAATCTTAACTTTTTCAATCACTTAAAATTTTACTGAACTTGTAATCAATAATTTGTTAAATGATTAAAATTTATTTGGTTAAATACAACTTATCATATAATATTTTTAATTAAAAATATAGATGTATATATATTTCCTTATTAATAATTAACACATACATTATTTTCATATGCCCGAAGGGGGCATTTTATGTTATGGTCCAGGGCGTCTGTCCATCCGTTAGCAATTTGGTTTCTGGAGGATAACTTGAGTACTCTTAGGCCTACAGTCTTTTACCTTCATGTGATTATTGCCAACATTGAGTGGATGATCCCTATTGATTTTGGGGTCAGTAGGTAAAAGGTCAAGGTCACATAGACCTTAACATTGAAAACCATTTCCGCCAAGTAACTTGACAGTCATTTGTTATAGAGACTTCAAACTTTATATCATGATTGCACACACTGAGTGATGGCCCCTATACATTTGGGGTCAGTATGTCAAAGGTCAAGGTCACAGTGACATAAATGTTTAGAATTGTTTACACTCTGTTACTTGACAACCATTTTTCATAGAGACTTCAAAATTCATATAATGGTTGCACACATTGAGTGAATGACCCCTATTGATTTTGGGGTCAGTTTGTCAAAGGTAAAAAATTCTAAATTTAAAGCAAATCATTTAATTTTAAAGCCTAAGGTTTCCTCCCTTATACCACAAATGCATCATACTTAGAAAAACATCCTTTGAGCATATTAATGCTCTGCCCAGCGGTGCTCTTGTTTTCTTATATACATATTTAAGTTATTTCAATTCTTTTCAGGCCATTCAAATTATGATAGAAAAAAATGTTTAGACTTTTATTTGATTTTGGTTATTTAACATATATATTTCATGTAATATTATCATGGATATATTATTTGAAACATTATAGCAAATATGTATTTAGGGTGAAAAGTCTCAATATGTCTAGACTTACTCCCATTTTGGGGGTGAATTGTATTAGGAGGAAAAGTCTTAGCGGGAAATGTCTATCAAATTTCCACGCATTCATTGTTAAAATTTTAAAGTTAAACAAAAAACTTTCAAAGTTTAAACCCCATTTGGAATCTATGCTTAGCATAAGAATTTGGCTACATTCCATTCACATACATTACAATAGCCGACAGTGTAGAAGTGAAGAAGACAAACTTAATCTGTGTATGACCTTGACCTCTAGCTGGTTAGTTAATTGTGTTCCTATCCCTTAAACTACGAGCAAACTAATTGTGCTGAAGAATGAAAACAAGAACTGTCACTGTAAGATGACAATGCCCCCGAACGTGGTGCTTTGACCTTTGAACTGAGAACCAGTCATTCAGTGGTCAAGGTCAAATCAATATAGGTCAGTGGGAAGGTCTTATCCAAAGGAGGTTGTGTCCAAGTATGAAGTAATCCCATTTACTTATAAGGAAGTTATGGGCAATGTGAAAGTTTTTGGACAATTGGATCTTTAAGGTGAAGGTCATTCAGGGGTCAAGGTCAAACAAATATAGGTCAGTGGGAAGGCCTTGTCCAAAGGGGTGTTGTGTTTAAGTATGAAGTGTATCCACTTACCAATTTGGAAGTTATGGCCAAATATTAGTTTTTGGACAATTAGATATTCAGGGGTCAAGGTAAAATAATTAAAGGTCAGTGGGAAGGCCTTGTATAAAGGGGTGTTGTGTCCAAGTATGAAGTAAATCCACTTACTAATAAGGAAGTTATGGGCAATGTTGAAGTTTTTGGACAATTGGATCTTCAAGGTAAAGGTCATTAAGGGGTCAAGGTCAAACAAATATAGGTCAGTGGGAAGGTCTTGTCCAAAGGGGTGCTGTGTCCAAGTATGATGTAAATCCACTTACTAATAAAGAAGTTATTGCCAATGTTAAAGTTTTTGGACAATTGGATCTTCAAGGTAAAGGTCATTCAGAGGTCAAGGTCAAATAAATATAGGTCAGTGTAAAGGTCTTGTCCAAAGGGGTGTTGTGTCCAAGTATGAAGTAAATCCATTTACTAATAAGAAAGTTATTGCCAATGTTATAGTTTTTGGACGGACTGACGGACAGTTCAAAAACTATATGCCTCCCTTCGGGGGCATAAAAATGCACATGATGTACCCCTCAACTACTACTTATTCTGGAACTAGCAGACTTCGGAATGCTGAACTATTATCCATAAACCTCATAAATTCCTGTTAAGGGGCATTGATCTAAACATATTGCACTATTTCTAATATAACTCATTTTCAGCTCTGATTTTCTGTATGACTTCATAGCCTTTTGAAAAAGCATACTGCAATAGGAGTATTGGCCTCTTAAATTAATTCTTAAAACTTTTTTCACAGTGAATACTTTTTTAGTATAATGATTGGTAACTGTTTTTTAGAGTACACAGCAGTGCAAATTTTTTTTTTATTCAGGGTAACCTTGAACATTTATAAGACTTTTAAAGGTGGTTGGAAGAAAATAAAAAAAAAAACAAACAAACAAATCAAACAGATGTATTTAATAGCAATGTTCTTTTAAAATGGTATAAAACTCATTCACAACATTTCAATGATAAACAACAGGGAGAGGTGTCAAGACTTTGACCTTTAACAAGATACCTAATAAACTGCTTCTAAAAGATGATACAGGAAACTGAGTAACAGGAATATATGACCTACATACATGTAAGCCTCATCAAAAAAAAGAAACAAGAGGGCCATGATGGCCCTAAATCACTCACCTGAGTCTCATTGCTCTTGTTACAAATATCATTATTCGTTTTCGTGGGTGCAAGTTTGAATAATTTTGCGATAAGTATGAAGACTCTGGGTGTAATGGTACACAAATTTTTTAGCAGAAATAGTTTTACTCTACAAGTCCCAGGGACCTTGACCTTTGACCAACAGACTCCAAAACAAAAGGGTTCTTCTAATATAATTACCCAATAAAATTTGAAGGTTCTGGGTGTAATGATACTCCAGTTACTGAGAAGAAATAGTTCTCACTCTACAGGTCCCTGTGACCTTGACTTTTGACCTACTGACACCAAAAATGATTGGGTTCTTTTACTGAGTAAAGAAAATCATCCTATGAAGTTTGAAGTCTCTGGGTAAAATGGTACTCTGGTTACTGAGCAGAAACAGTTTTCACTCTACAGGTCCCTGTGAACTTAACCTTTGACCTATGGACCCTAAAAACAACAGAGTTCTTCTAATACAATTATCCTATAAAGTTTGAAGGCTCTGGGTGTACTGGTACAACAGTTACTCTGCAGAAATAGTTTTCACTCTACAGGTCTCTGTGACCCTGACCTTTGACATACTAGCCCAAAAAACAATATGGTTCTTCTATTTAGTAAAAACAATCATCCTATGAAGTTTGGAGGCTCTGGGTGAAATGGTAATTCTGTTATTGAATGGAAACGGTTTCACTCTAGAGGTCCCTCTGACCTTGACCTTTGACCAACTGACCCAAAACACAAAAGGGATTTTTTTGTACTCAACAAGGGCAATAACCCTGTGAAGTTTGAAGGCCTTGGGTCAACTGGTACCCAAGTTATTGAAAGGAAACGAAGTGTGAAAGACAGACAGACAAACAGAAACCCATGGACAAGGCAAAAACAATATGTCTCCACCAAATGGGTGGGGTTGGGGGAGACATAACAACGAACAATTGAAGGAATAGCCCTTGGTGTTTCAGAGCAGCAGATTTTTAAAATTTTCCCTATATAAATCCTTGCGTAAAATCAAATGACCCCCTGGGGTGGGGTCATTTTTGACCCAGGGGCCATGATTTGAACAAACGTGGTAGAGGTCCTCTTAACAATGCTACATACAAAATATTTAAGCTCTATGCCTTTTGGTTTCCAATGTGAAGACTTTTAAAACTTTTTCCTATATAACTCTATGTAAACAAGTGACCCCAGGGGCAGGGCCTATTTTGACCGAGTGGCTATGATTTGAACAAACTTAGTAGAGGTCCACTGGAATATGCTACACACCAAATATCTAAACTCTAGGCCTTGTGATTTCTGACAAGAAGATTTTATAAAGTTTTTGCTAAATAACTCTATCAGTCTATGTAAAACATGTGACCCCTTGGGCAGGGCCTTTTTTGACCCAGTGGCAATGATTTAAACAAACTTGGTAGAGGTCTCTTAGACAATGCTGCACACCAAATATCTTAACTCTAGGAATTGTGGTTTCTGACAAGAAGATTTTTAAAGTTTTTCCTTTGTAAGGCTATGTAAATCAAGTGTCCCCCTGGGGCAGGGCCGGTTTTGACCCCAGGGTCATGATTTGAAAAAATTGGTAAAGGTCCACTAGATGATGCTTCATACTAAATATCAAAGCTCTAGGCCTTGCGATTTTGGAGAAAAAGGTTTTTAAGTTTTTCCTACATATTTCTATATAAAATATGTGACCCCTAGGGCCGGGCCATTTTTGACCCAGGGACCATCTTTTGAACAAAGTTGGTAGAGGTCTACTAGACAATGCTGCACACCAAATATCTGAACTCTAGGCCTTGTGGTTTCTGACAAGAAGATTTTTAAAGTTTTTCCTATATAAGTCTATGTAAATCAAGTCACCCCTCGGGCGGGGCCAGTTTTGACCCCAGGGTCATGATTTGAACAAACTTGGTAGAGGTCAACTAGATGATGCTTCATACTAAATATCAAAGCTCCAGGCCTTGTGGTTTTGGAGAAGATGATTTTAAAAATCCAACTTTTAAAATCTATTTTTAGCTCCTGTGACCCAGAAATGCAATGGACCAGAACCTTTGAGCAAACTTGGTAGAACTTCATGCAAGGAACATCCCAGGCAAGTTTCATCAAATTTGGCCCAGTGGTTTCAGAGGAGATGTCATTTGAATGAATTGTGGACGACGGACAACCACCGATCCTAAAAGCTCACATGAGCACTACGTGCTCAGGTGAGCTAAAGAAAGAACATAAAAGGGTTTTTATCTTGGCAAGATTACAGAATGTTTGACTTACATTCCAAAGATTAACTACAGGATATTTTAAACTTTTTCACTGTTATATTTTTTTTCAGTCTGGCTCAGTAATTGGCTAAATCTAATTATGTAAAATGTAGAACATTTAAGTTTTCAAAATTTTTCAATCAAATTTTCAAAACCGCTAGGCTATTTATTGGCTACAGTACTGTAGGTTGTATACTTCATTCAGATTGCAAAAACTTTATAAAAAGTGATATTGATGTGTGTTGATAGATAAGTGAAATGATATGAACAGATGAAGATACACAAACAATATGAAATGAAATGAGTAAGTGAATGAAAAAACTTAATCACATGTACTGGTATGTCAGTAATAAACTAAACAACCTCCAACTGTCAGATTCAAAAACTAAGTAACGCTAAAGCTACTGGGTTTTGTTTTTGGCTTTATATTAAGATATTGACTTCTTCCACTGGGTAATAAAACACATCGCGCAATTTCAGGAGCATGATATTTTATCATTCTATGGGAAGAACAAGTGCTTATATCTAAGTTCAAAGCCAATAATCACTTGAAATTCATGAAATGAGAATCACTCCTTCAGTGTGCTTCTTAAATATTGTATACACACAGGTACCAAATTCTTTACACACCTAGTATATAAAACAATACTGACCTCTCAAGATGAAGGAAATAAAGGAAAAATTCATTTTGTATATGCATTAACTGTCAATATTGTGCATAACACATAATTATGCAACTGCAGAACATAGAAATTATCCCTTGGACTGTCATCATACTAAAACAGAATTTGTACGTTATACACATTAAACTAATAAATTTCAGAAAGGATACAGGATATATATCAAACAGTAAAGTCTCTAAAACAATATCTACAAAGACAAAATCATCTATAACATCATTAATAGTTAGTTAGCAACATTTAAGGAGAAAATGCCAAAATACCACAGATCTCGCAATATGTTTGCTCAACTATTGTAAACAGACAAAGACGGGAAATCACAGATACTATGCTTCCTCAGTCTCATGTACATTACAGTCTCATGAAATTTTGTGTTAAGTACTGAGAAACAAGGATTAAACTCTATGAAATGAAACTGCTCATAAAGTAACCGCAAACAGTTTCAAACATATAGTTCATAGTCTTAAAAAATGCAGAATAATTCTTCTCCTATCTTATGCTACCCAACTTTTCTGTCTTGAGTTGCATTATAACTCTTAATTTCATAATTTTCTTTCCTTTCTTTGGGTTTATTCTGGTCACTTGAATTATTTAAAGTAATTTTATCAGTTGTGCTGCATTAGTCTGCATTAGTCTGGTTCATTTCTGCTACTTCAGTTTCATTATTTGATTCCATACAATCATTTCTATTATTTGAGTCCCATTCTTTGGTTTCATTTATCTTTCTTGAGTCCCAGTACATGACTAACTCTATATTTGGACTGATTCCAAAACTTTGGGATGATTTCTGATCTTAATGTTTCATTAAGTTTTTTCCAGTTGTATTTCAAATCACTATTAACCAGAAATGGCATATAACACTTCAGATTTCCAATCATTTGGACTCTGCTCAAGTGTTTTAGTCCTGATTCTACAGAACTGCATCCTTTTGGGTTTTTTTCTATCCGAGCTTATTTTCTAGGACTATTCCTCAAATTCCTTCTGCTCTTCTAAATCTTTCCAATACTTTTGTGAGTGACTGATAAGTCTGATGAAATCTGGAAAAGGTTATGAATACAAATGAAACTTCAATATTAGATACATGTACACAAACAACTGTGTTTGCTTGAATAAATATTGTAACATCAATGAATCATTATCGGTTTTATACACAAAAAGAACCTGCTACTCTAAAACATTGACATTTGCAATGCTAAATTTCATAACCTGACTTGTCCATCATTCAATTAAGACAAACCCATTTTTACTGAATGGGACATTTATCGAAAACTTCATGACTGGACAGCCAACAGTGTAGACCATGATCAGACAACATGGACTATAGTCTGCCCTGGCTGCTAAGGCAAAAATAAACTGCCATCAGCGCAAGGGAAAAGATTAAGAAAATCAAATCCCGCATACAAATCCTTAAGTCAACTGTATACTGATGCGCATGTGCTACCAAGCAATTACCATAACTTGTATATTCAGTTTTAAAACTTAAATCAGTTATAAAACAAATGTAAAACACCATTTTTCTAAAGAAATCCTACAGGAAGTAAATCTACACTCTGAAATGAGGCTCCCACCCATAAAATGTTGAATGGTCCAGATCAACATAGATCATAAACTCTTCCGATGATGAAAACTACTCACAATACACTGCTCTAACACAACGATCCAAGAAATGCTACTTCTAACATTCTAAGGCTGTCAAGAAACTTACTTAATTAAAACACTTATAGCTAGAGATGAGGCAGTGCCTTAGTTCATATAAAAATTCACATACCAGAATAAATTCTGTATTTTCTGTTATATTGTTCATCTTGCACATACGACAGATTGCCCCTTATGTATATTCTGTCCCTGAAAAATCAAAAGAAAATTATAGGAGTGTATCTGTGTAAGTCCAAGAAAAGTTAATTGACAATTAAGGGTTGGTGGACCATTCTGAGTGTCTGAAGAACCCTAACAATATATACGACTATATATATATAAATAATATTAAAAACTGAGTCCCAGTAGCACACTGATTTTACTGATATAGAAAAATGAAATACACTAGGTATGTAATTATGTTCTGCCTACAGGATAAAGATCGGACCATGTTCTATACACTCTAAAACAATGTTGATGAATGTCTTTCTTTTGCATTAAGTCATTCCTTCCTTTTTCATATTTTTTGCACTATCATTACAAAATTATTACACTATAATTTTAGAAAACATGTCCATTGATTTTTTGTAGATACAAAAATCTAATCCCAGATATTGAAAATTAAAAAAAAAACAACAATCTAATATCCAATTACGAAAGAGAAAATAATGCTTCATTATAATGGTAAAATGGTAACATTTTACAGTCACAGTTTATTTTTCAAAACTATGGTTCCAGAAGATAACTAACATTTTCAGTTTCTTTTGATTGTCCACAGATCCTAACAGAAAAGCAGTAAATAGTCATGTCTCCTTTTGTTGTTTCTGAAACTCCAGAAAATTACATTTTCACTTACCGGTAATTCTTTTTGTTACTAAACAGTACTTATCAACAAAAATATATTGTGATATCTTACCCCACATTAATTTTGTTTAATACTATTTTTTTCAGGGTCTCTTCATTCACATGTATCTCATGCCACTTGGTAAACAGTTTTGATGGTGCTGAAGAAGACAGTAAGATACTGACAACAATGTGTTACTATATGTCATTATGTATGCCACTGTCTGTTAGATGTCTTGAACTTTGTATTTCTTATGTCATCAAAGGCCTTTAAGCCTTAATGATTGAAATAAACTTGTATCTCTGTCTTGTCTGTCTATTTCTGGCAATTACAGTTTGGATTCTTAAGCCTTGTGATCACAAATATTGCAACACTGAAACAGTTTACTGATCTCTTGTTCAGGAATAAATAGCTTAACAATAACTAATATATAGTAGGCTTCTGTGAACTTGCCTTTTGACCCATTAAGCCACAAAACAACAAGTATCATGTGCAACCTACATGTACCAAGAAGATAATATCTCAAGCTTTATGCATTCTCATCATTAATGAGAAGTCATCTGATCTGACATAACAACTGACCCATGCAACTCTATTTCCCCCAATTCTTTGAATTCACGGACATAATAATTATGGTTCATGGCTTGTTATAAGTCAGTTGAGCAAACTTCAAAATGCTTGTTATTTTTGTACTTGTAGAGCATTATTTTTTCTCTAAACAAAATATTTATATTACTTATTCATCATACATTAAATATCATAGAAAACCCTACCAGCACTTCTTGGATTAACTCCAACAACAAAGGTTACAAAACTCGTCTGTGATGTTTCCACTAATTTGGGTTTCACGCCCACTCTTCCAAGTAAAGTTACATGACAAAATGCTGAAATATAGAAAAAAAAGTTATTGTCAATTTTGACATGATTTACATCTGACTTGTTACTGCAGTAAATGCTGAAGAATGAGTCCATAATTATAAATACTTACATTTTATGTAAACTAAGTGAATAATGAATTTGTTTTTTTTTACAGCATAGCATAACAAAGCACTTAACATATGATTAAAAGGGGTGCAGGGAAGCAAAACAATGTAAGCCATAAAGTTAAAAACCATCTATGAACAAGTATGTTTTGTACCATTATTTAATCAATCTTAATTCATGGTCTAACTGTTTTGAATTATCATAGACTTTTCAGACCAACTGTGTCAGATCACGAAAGACTAAACTGTAAAGCAAATTGCCAATTCATCAAATCCCAATATAATGAAAATACACTGTGGTACTGTAACAATGCTTCTTGTCCATTCTATGTTTGATAAAAGAGAAAGATGTTAACATTAACAACAAAAGATAAAGTCTCTGATTCAAAGAACACCATTTCAAATGTATCTGCAAAGTTTAAATGAATAATCAATATTAACAGAATTCTTTCTGTAAGTTGGTTTCACCCTGGTCTTCTTCATCAACCAGTTCAGTTGGATCGATGTCATCTACCTCAGAAGAAAAGTTAGCCCTTGCACATCTCTGTAAGTAACCACTACTTCTTTGTCCTCTGAACAACTAAAATATAAGAAAAAACAATTGAAAAAATACTTGTTCACTGTCATCATAAATACACTCTTGCTATTCATCATACTTAATAATGTTACATTCTAAAACTATCTAATTAGAAGTTAACTTATTCACACATTAAGCATCAGGGCCTTAATTGAGAGGGAATGGACACTCCTTATCTATAGAAGTAATGACCAAAATATGCTGTCGTGCGTTCACCTGTATATCCTATAGCGAAAAATCGATCAATAATTGATAATCTGTCGTTGGTTAGCTGTAAGTTGAAATACACCTAGTTTACAAAAACATCGGTCTTTTTGCCAGTAATGGGCAGATTTTCATAATCTAAAATTTGTAAGAAGAAGAAACATTGACCTTTTTTTATATATTTTTTCTTCACTTCAAAAACGGAAGTTTTTCTCGCAAGCCGACGAGTAAAAGACAACTCGAACACTTTTTTCTTTTTTTTTTTAATTATCTACCGTTGGTTAGCCAAAAGTTGGCATGCAATGCTCACACCTAGTTTACAAAAACATCGGTCTTTTTATCAGTTATCGTGCTGATTTTCAAGATTTAAAATTTGTAAAAAAAGAAGAAACATTCACCTTTTAAAATATTTAATTTCTACTTCAACAACAGAAGTTTTATTTGCAAGCGGACGAGTAAAAGACAACTCAATATGTTTTTCTCCTTTTTTGTAAAAAATCTGTCTCGATTGGATGAAAGCACAATATTCAACCGTTCATTAAGAAGAATATAGGAAGAGAAGATTGGAAACCTTATATCCAGTTCCCAATATCATCCAAGTAGAGAGGGATGCAATTCATGTTTATTGTTTTTATTAAGTCTGTTTGCGCTGATACCACCCTAAATTCGGTATGTTGATGATCACTGAATGACTGTATTTTCGAAAAAAACTGTTATGTTTATGGTGCCCTATTTCATAAACTAACATATATATAGGAATAAAATACACTGTAAAGCTCAGTTCTTTGTCCACTTATCAACTTCCATCTAATGCCGACTTATTTCGTAACTCCATTTTCCTCTGATACCCCCCGAAAGTTGACTAGAAAACAAGAATCTGTACATATTTTCCGCCATTTTAGTATCGATTTTATTGTTTTTGAAGCAAAAGCTGCGTTGAAAAATAACAAACCAGATAATCAAAACAATACGGGAATATTTATTTTACTTATTCGGCTAGAATTCGTACTGTAAGTTTTTTTCAGCATTTGATTATACTATTGTATAAGCAACAACATATACTATCCGCCATTAAGGTATTTATAAAGAACTGTCTGCGTATGCTCACGACACCATATTTTCGCAATTTTCGAGTGTCCATTCCCTCTCAATTAAGGCCCTGTTAAGCATGCACAGCTTTTATTACAGGATTGTAGTAACCTGGCCTATGAGCTCCATTTGGGACACCCATCCAAGCACTAACCATGGATAATGTTGCTTTACTATGCAAATGTTCCAGACACTCCATGTCGCTAAAGAGCTAGCCCAACAGCGAGGCTGTTGGAAATGCCTTATCTATCTGGTCTCCTTTACAGGTTTTAAATAATTAAAAATAAATTCATATTGTTGTAAGGAGTCTTCTCTTTGTTTGAAAAGAAGATATGAGCTGGGCAAAATCTGTTATACAAAGCATAATCTTATACTAGGCAGAAAACATAAAATACTGATATCTTTATAAAAAGGTTAGGGTAAAATTTAGTGTGGGTTGACCTACTTCGCGCGGTATTTATCGCGAAAACAAAAAACATATACGATTTCCATTGTCAGTTTAGAATTTTTCTCATTTAAATGATAAATTTTATCAACAATAAAATATTTCATTAAGAAATTTATGCTTGCATACACTTTTGCTTAACTGACGAAGCATATCTTCCTAAAATGAGTAGTATATTCAACTTAATTTTCTTGATCTTGATGTTTCAATCTACTGCTTCACCGCCACATTCGGAATTCTTCCTGTTTTTCCTTATTTAAAATAGTGCGAGATATCTAATTTGGACTGATAGATTTTGACAGCTAAATATTTTACCCCAGTAAGAATGAATCATTACAAGCTAAACACTGAATATTTAATAACTTGATGAAGATATCTGTCGTAGAAAAAAAAAATTTCTTCTTCTGGTGCTCCTTGGTTTGTACTTAGCCCAATGAGATATGTTGGCTGATACATGGTAATGGTGATAAACAGACTTTTACAACGGAACCTTGGCTGAATCGGCCCAGGCTGATTTGGACCCGGCCGTCGTTTAATCACGATAATAGTATAAAAAATTAATTAGTTATATGCACTTTAATCCACACATTATAAGGTAAGTGTAAATGCTCGACTTTGATCCAGCCGTCGTTTAATCATGATAATAGTGTAAAAAATTAATTAGTTATATGCACTTTAATCCACACATTATAAAGTAAGTGTAAATGCCCGACTTTGATCCGGCCCGCCGTTAAATCACAGTAATAGTTTGATAAATAAAATGGTAAAATCATTTGGTTTTAAATTATTCGATATTTGGTATTATTACATTTAGTTCATCTACGTTTTTAGAATTGTGAGACTACATAGAAGATATCTTCATATTTGTGATGAACACACCGTTTAAAATAAAAGTGAACAAAAAGTCAAAGACAATTCTCTATCTTTCAGATTTTCAGCGTAACCCGCATCATATACAATCAAATCAAGCCAGATAAGTATCAAAAATAGGGAGTTACTCACTTAAAAAATGTTAAAGATGATCAATATTTTTCAGTAACTTGGTCCGAATCAGCCAAGAAAGTGGTCAGAATCAGCCTTGGTCCGAATCAACCAAGGTCCGAATCAGCCGGTATTCGACCTTTGCAACCAATTGCACCACGTCACTGTTTTCACCTTTAACATTATTTTTGTCGAGCCTGCTTGCGGTGAGCTCGACTTAGTCGCCTCTTTTGGCGTATAGTTCGGTGTATGTGCATCCGTCCGGATTTGTCCGGTCTATATCTTGCTCTTTCTTTGAAGGATTACAAAATAATTTGGTACAAATATTCACCATGATGGGGTTGTGTGTCGCACACAAAACCCAGGTCCATCGCTCTGTGGCAAAGCTCAAGGTCACAATTAGGAGTCAAAAGTCAAATAACAATATAAAACAATCATTTTAATGGGAGTATAACTTCTCTATACATGGATGGATTTTAATATAACTTAGCACAATTTATGCAGGGGCGGATACAGAATAGGGCTGCCTGGGGGGGCTGACATGAAGGGTAGAACCACATTGGGGTGGGTATGGGAGGGGTGTCCCCTCCCGTTGGTGGGGGTACAGGGGGCCTCCCCCGGAACATTTGAAAAATGAAAGTCTAAAATGGTGCATTCTGGTGCATTTTTTGGCCTTTTGTTGCATTCATTAGCACAGATTACCAAACAACAGACAACAAGATGATATACAACTTTATAAATCTTTGATACTCAGATATAATTGCTAAAAAAAAATTCAAGATAATTAATTCATCTGCTGAGAACTTCAAATTGCAAATTGACAAACAGTCCCTATGAAATTTCACATAAAGCATGCTTATATTCAAGTTTAAAATTCATAATTCGTCTAATATGGAGTTAAAAAATATGGCAACAAAAATATCAAACCAATTTATCTTTTTTCTAATTTTTTTTTCAGTATTTTGAACAAAAAAAATGGACAAGTCAATTAAATTACATTGGTTCAGTAATTTTTTGTTTGTTTCAATGTATTATTCTTATTCATATGTAGCCGCAATCTGGCCAGACACTATCAGTTTTTAAAGAAAATTGCAACTCCATTTTCTCATGTAAAGCTTCGCCGCTTTTGTAACTGTTATTTTCATTGGATTATTGTAAAATGATCGGCCAATCAAACACAGCATTCCAATGGTCATGTCAATCAGGCGTGTACAACTTGTTGATCGATAATTACACTCTCAACCAAGCCCCCAGGCAAAAGATTAACAATTGGATGATAGCAATTAACTGCTTTGATAACGGAATACACTATGGACCATAATTGCATAAAATATACCAGCCCAGATGGAAAACGAATCTTTGGGCCGAGATGGGGGGGCTGCAGCCCTGAAGCCCGTGCCTGAATCCGCGGCTGTTATGTTCTCCATGTTGAGTTGAGTTGTCTTGCGCAAAATGACGGTCAAGGTTAAGGTCACAAGAGGTCAAATAAAAATATTAAAATTTGTTTGTTTGCGCTGTATCTTGTTTATGCTTTAAAGTATTATGGTTAGTGGTCAGATGATTTTGAAATTGTTGAGCCCCCTTGTGGTGAGTTCGACTTAGTCGCTGCTTTTCACTTTTTGTGGTTTGGTGTATGTGCATCCGTCAGTCAGTGTGTCTGTCTAGGTTTGTCCGGTCTATATCTTGCTCATTCTTTGAAGGATTACAAAATAGTTTGATACAAATGTTCACAATGATGGGCTGGTGTGTCACATGCAAAACCCAGGTCCGCTGCTTAAAGGTCAAGGTCACAGAGGGTCAGCTTAATACCCGTGTCTCTTGTACATGCATGACAGGATTTTAATATAACTTGGGACAAATGTTCTCCATAGTGAGGCGGAGTGTCACGCAAAAAATTCAGGTGTCTGTGGTAAAGGTCAAGGTCTTACTTCAGGGTCAAATGTCAAATAACATATTAAAACATTCATTTGCGAGTTTATTTCTTTATACATGGATGGATTTTTATATAAGTTATAACAAATGTTCTCCATAGTGAGTTGAGTTGTCTTGCGCAAAATGAAGGTCAAGGTCACAAGAGGTCAAAGATCAAATAAAAATATCAGAATGTTCAACTAACATGAATTGAGTTTTTTAGGCGCAAATGTTCATCTTGAGACTTCATGTCATGCACATTAACCAGGTCACCGGGTCAGAGGTCAAGGTCACATAAGATGATGCAATGTCAAGATTTTGCCTTGGGTATAAAGAGGATGTGCTGTGCACATCTCACCTATGTGTACATCTTTCTCCTTGATCTGAAGCTTATAGGTTCAGGTTTTAATTAAGACGAGCGGGCTCGACATTCTGCCCGTGGGCATGTCTTGTTTATCATATTGTATTTTTTCAATTTACATGTATAGTGAAACGTAAGATATCATAGAAATAAATGTTAGAGTGATAGGACTATTTATGACCCTGAAGGATATTGCCAATCAGAGGAGTGTTATCGATATCCTGAAGTGAAAAGGATGCTGGACTAGTGTACCCTCATAAACTGTAACATTACTACTCAAGTATAATACTAAATTGATTACAACCTTGACAGTAGGTGAATTTTTAATAATTTCCTTGAATCAGGGTCTTTCAAATAGCACCTTTCTTAAATAAACTGTTTGGTAACTTATAAAGAAAGGTGAAGTCAAATTTATTTGACAAGATCTTAGGAAATATTTAGCTGATTTTGTGTTTGGCAAAGCTGGAGTTACAACAGATTTTAAATGTGACTTTTGAAAGATAATTCTTGTTGCTTTGCTTACATGACAGTTATTTCACTACTGATTATTAAAGCTTGTTTGGATTAATCAAGTTATCATTTATCTTTCAAAGTAAATCTCACTGAGATATGCAAAGTCTGCATTTTTTTTTATAATTTAAATGAAGTCAGGTGTTAGAAATTCTCGTGCTCTTTGTGTGTTTTGAAAAATCAATATCTGGCGTTATAGGATACCACTACTCCAACTAATTGTATGCAAGTCGAGATACTGTGTAATTTTTTGTATGGGTCAATATCTCACCTCCGCGAGATTCTGACTCATAACAAAAATAGCTCAGAATTTGCTCGAGACATCACCTGAATTATTTTGACTAAAGATATTACCTGATTTTAAAGTCATAGCTATTTTCTTAAGTAACAGATCCTGCCTGTATAAGAACTGTCAAAAAAATGATCACTTTGCATTGTTTCAGCAAGGATAAAATTTAATGGCCACAGTTTGGGTCATATTTGAAAATGTAAAATGAAGTTTACCCAGGAAATTGGAATAGTGAAAAGAAAAAAAACTACTGAAAATTGAAAATGGCTTAAATGTTTTATAAACCTATATGTTGAAACTCATTTTTTCCAATTTTTACAGTACTTGTGAAGATAAATCTAGGGCAACATGAATGCAGTTAGAGAGAAATGGGGTGCAGTGATAAGGCGTGTTGTATCTGACATCATCATACTGGGAACAGGTAAGACTTGAAGTGGAGATGATGGGTAGGGTCACAATAGGAGACCCTCAAGCTCTGTTGGTAGAGCTTTTACTTGAGTCCAAAAGATTCCAAGATCAGGTGCACTTTTCTCCCTTGGTCTGCTGTACTGGTGTCAGGAGGAAAAGGCAGAAGAGCATATTGGAATTGAGTCCTAAGTAAAGTGATATGCATTTATTCAGAATGGTTTACTTTGTGGTCAGTAAGCTGTTGCTATTTTAATTCCATTGCTTAATTAGCTGGTTTAATTTACAATTTATAAATCGGAAATTTGATATTGGCTCCATTGTTCAAAATGATTTCTTACACAGGTTCGAAAGGTCTGCATACAACAGTAGTTAAATTTAGTGGAATGAATAAACTTGACATATACATCAGTTGTACAATGTAACTTACACTGTAGTTATGTTTTTTCTTTAGATAGATGGTGTATGTTTTGCAATCTATTGATTGCCATTAATACTATAATGATAAGATTATATGCTATGAAGATGTAGTTTTATTATTTTCCAGGCGGTATTGTCCTCTTATTGTTCCGCTTTGTTGGTGACCCATACAAACGTGGTTTCTTCTGTGATGATGAGTCTCTGAAACACCCCTTCAAGGATTCAACTGTTACATCGGCAATGTTGTATGGGATAGGATTTGTTCTGGGATCTGTTGTTGTAAGTTGATGAAATACTGCAGTCACATTAAGAGAAAAAAAAATTATATTTTGTAAATGTAAACATTAATTAGTTTATGAATTATCTCCCTTTATGGTGCTTAATTATGCTTGTCAGGAGAATAACTTCAAAACTGTTGAAAGAATTTTATTAAAACTTCACACAGTGATAGAGAATAGTGAGAGGAAATGCAGTGTTTATGAACCTTAATTCTCCCTTGCTTAATTTTTGAATTATCTCCCTTGATGATAATTACAAAAGTTAGATAATGCTTGTCTGGAGTATGACTTCTGAAGTATCGATAATATCTCATTATCCCACAGTTATAGAGACTAGTGAGAGGAATGCAGTGTTAAAGAAACATCACTTTACATCAGTTAGTTTTAAATTATCTCCCTTTATAAACCTTAATATAGCAACCCCAATCGATAGATAAATCAATGGCTTATCAGCTGGATTTCTGGAGAACAACCCTCATTATATGAAGTACAGGTCTACTTTTTACACCTGCCAGCCAAACAATTTACACTGTTGTGATTATAAAATTCTGGCAAACATTCACAGATTAAACAGGTAGCAGGTAAATATTGCAATAAATCAACTGTCCTTACAAATGTGTTTTTTTTATACTACAAATCCTCGAATATGTTTTATCATGATTATCCTTACTATAACTTAAATATTATCTAATTTCGCATGTCATTAAAATACCATTGATAGTACATTTCTTATTTTTCTGCCATTCTGATCAAGAAATACTTCGGGGAGCATTATTTGGTTTTACCAATTTCTTGGTAATTTTTCTTTTCACAAGAATTTCCATCATTAAAAGAATGATGCAATACATCAGAAAAGACACTGGCCCCTTAGGGATTCAAACTCATGCCAGTTTGGTCATGAGTAGCTTGAAAAACCAGTGTTTTAGACAACTGAACCAAAGAATCAGTTTCTAGATGCAGTTGGCAGTGGTTGAATTGTATGAGCTAGAGCATGTGTGCACTTGACCATGCCACTGTATTAATTTCTACATTAATGGTAAAACCTTAACAGATTGCAGTTGTCGAAGCAATGTGGATTTATGGTGTGGAAAAGACAGATCCTCAGCAAAGACTTGACATAAACAAATATGGAAAAAATTGGATACTCATTCGAAATATATACCTCTCATTGATACCCTTTATCTTCGGAGCTATTACTGAACATATTGTGACAGATATAGGAAAGTACAGCATTGGACGCTTGCGACCCCATTTTTTTGATGTTTGTAAAGTGGACTTCAGTAAGGTGAATTGTTCAGCAGGTTATATTGAAGAGTTTGAATGTACTGGTGCAGACAGCAACAGGATAAGAGAAGTAAGGTGAGATAAATTTGTACATAAATTTATTTAGGACAAACTCATTCAGAAACGAGAATAGTTTGCTTGAGAAGAAATATTTCAGATATGAACCTAGATTGTTAGAGTGGTGACTTAAAATACCACAGCTAGGAAACTCCTATAAAAGCCATTGGAATTTACGTCTTTTTATCACAGGGCAAGTCAACATTTTATTCCAAAATGCTAAATAAGTGGTAAAATTCCTAGCCGGAAATCATTAGCATATTACAATGTGTTGTACATCATATGTTGCTGTGTGAGTTCATTGCTTTATACTCACTTGGACTTTTTGAAGAGTGTATCTCCGGGAAGGGTGTGCTTAGCTACAGTCCTACATACTTCAATTATCATACTGTTACCTTGAAAGTATATTAAAGAGAATGTAACAAAATAAATACTCATGGAAATTGCAGTATGAAAATAAACCTGGCAACATTTAACATTATGATTGTATTTCAGTTAGATTGAAAATTGATTAACTGCAAAATTGTTTACCAGAAAATTTTTGTTTTCAGGCTATCATTCCCCTCAGGGCATGCCTCCTTTTCATCATATGTTGCTGTGTATTTAATGGTATGTTACTGTGTTGTACATCATATGTTGCTGTGTATTTAATGGTATGTTACTGTGTTGTACATCATATGTTGCTGTGTATTTAATGGTATGTTACTGTGTTGTACATCATATGTTGCTGTGTATTTAATGGTATGTTACTGTGTTGTACATCATATGTTGCTGTGTACTTAATGGTAAGTTACTGTGTTGTACATCATATGTTGCTGTGTATTTAATGGTATGTTACTGTTATACATCATATGTTGCTGTGTATTTTATGGTATGTTACTGTGTTACTCTGTTATACATCATATTTGTATCAGGAGTAGATCTTAATTCGAAGCCACTGAATTTTACTCCAACTAAATGTCGATATTCAACTGTTTTTAGATTATTTGTATTTAATTCTCTCAGTGAGATTTTATTGACCTCTTACACAATTCTGTATCTGAAACTTAATTTTTCTTTCTGTGCTAAGAAACTGTATGTACATTGTGTATATTTATAGGTTGTTTGATTTGTACTGTGATATATACATGAGTTTGTTCCATGAAGAGTGAAATATCATCATGACATGCAACTTTAGGAGTGCAAACTTGTATCATTTTCTGGGTGCATGCACCTTAGTACAACACAGAAAAATTTTTTTATTGCATATGCTTGAATTGAAAAAAGACCATAAATAAAACAGTACATTTTAGTTTTTTTCCGTGTAAAATATTTCCATCAATAACATACTTCTGTAAATTACTAGGCATAAATATAGTCGATACATGTTCATCTACCAGCTGTCAAAGTTCTTAATCATTTGGAATGTGGAAATAATATTTACTCAGGTTGAAATGAAAAGTGAAGGCAATTATTTTGCCCATCATGCAATAAATAGATCTACATGTACATATGTACAAAGTCAAAGCACAATTTTTTTGTCAGCTGTGGGCCTTATCATTTCTTTGGTTGAAAAACCCATTTTGTATCAACCATAGTTTTGTTATATCCTAAATCATGTGATCACATTTTGCCTGTATATTATTCCTTAAACCTACATTATACCATATTTCTGTTCAACTTATTTCAGATATTTTTACAAAAGCGACTGACGTTCCTCTTCAAGTCTATGATACGACCCATGCTGCAGTTGCTCATATTTGTTATGGCTTATTACACATGTCTGAGCCGAGTGTCAGATTACAAACATCACCCAACAGATGTCCTGGCTGGTGCAGTTGTTGGAATTATATCGGCTGTAACAGTGGTAAGGTTTTTGAACCTTTAAAACATTGAACGTGTTTGAGCATCCTTCAACATCATAAATTAGGGCATATTTTCAAAAATGTTTCAATTTGTGACCTCAAGTTTTATTGTTTTTATTCTTTTACTAAATAAACTGGTTGGTGTTTTTAACAAAAGTAAGATTAAATCCCTTAATAATCTGTAGAATTATATTTATGGCCCCTATTTATTTATGGCATTACATTTACAGGCCCAGTCTACTTATAATATATATGAAAAATCCCAATCTGATAAAAATCAACTCCTAAATAACACTCCTCTGTTAGGATTTGAACGTCATGAAAAGAAGGTCACCTTCTCATGACCTTTCAATCAGCCAATCAGTGCCTAGCTTTCAAGTAGTTGCAGGTGAATCAGTTTTCATTTTTAACCACTTGAATGCATTTGAAAACCTGTATGTTTAACTGAGATCCCACATAACTATCACACTGTAGTTGCACTCTAGGCAAAGCTTGAAAAATATATGGATAATTGTGTGGGGGAAAATTTCCAGTGGCTTTTGACATTTGATAGATACATGTACTGCATGTATAAACTTATATTAATTGAAGGAGAATTCATTTATCTGATGAAACAGAAAATATTATCAAAATATTCAAGATGATTTAAACATTCTGTAAAAATGAATACTCTCAATATTAACACGATGTGTGTACAGGTTAACCATAAAGACACTCACATGATGCAGTCTCATTGACTTGGAAATGAATAACAATACTTGAAATCCAGATTATCAAGAAGATAGAACTGAATGGGTCACCTTCAGATTTAACTATAGTTAGATCATGTACTTCAGCCAGATTGGAAAAATCCTGTCCTTAGTCATATCTAGAACAAGATTATGGCAGGTATTGAAATTTTTTCTCCAGAAATACTAGCTAGCATTTGGTTAAAAGAACTCCCCAGGTATAGAACTATTAAGACAAGACCAGTGGTTGAGGTTTAGAAGGCTGAACTCCCTGTTTGGAAGTCCCTGGTTGAATGAAAGTTTTCACTGATTTTCCTTTTTCCACATCTTTGCTGCAAGGACAGGTTTGAACATAAGAAGCACCCATTGAGTGGAATTTGTGTGAGTTGATAGAACTCGTTTTCCAGTCAATGTAAAAATAATGTTTTTGTTAACTAAATTTGAACCACAATTACTTTTTTTTTGAAGTTGTGTACTCACTTCTTTATGTGTGTGTTGTTATTATTTGGTTTTCTTTAACATAGGCTGTCGGTGCATCTGATCTTTTCAACATGACGGAAACCAGAGAGACCCACAGAGAAATGTTCAAGAACATGAACAGATCTGGGAGGACATCAGGGGATCAGCTAAGAGATTTGGAAAGCACAGATGAAATTTCTGTGAAGATGTGACATTGATATCAGTAGATAGACTCAATATATAACAGATACATCTAACATTTTATCTAATTATATCTCCTTTTTGAGGGTAGGAAAGAAATAGAAAAATAAAAATACAGATTTCCTGAAAGGGGTCATTGAAGGGACGCTGATAATACAGCAGAATCCTTGGTCATAATGTGACATTGTCAAATACAAGTCATATAACTCATAGGTTTTAAGTCTTGCAAAATTGAATCTCACCACTTTATAATAGGTTCTTAAATAAAATTTCTGTGCCAATAGAGTCAAGATTGCAACTCTACCTGTCAGTCAAATAGGCAAATTAAGACATGCTTGTTACGTTGTTTCTTGTTGTGTCAGATTTTAGCAACATGGCATTAGCAAATTATGCTGTCATAATTGACAATAAATTGAGCAGAAATAAATGTCAAGCAGAAAGTGTGAGTGCAGTTTATTGACATTTTGTTTGGAATGGGATGCTTTCTATATCTTGCACTATCCCCCACAACGTAAAAAAACTAATCTCTTCAGGGGGCGTCGGTCATATGAGCAACTGGTACTGACAATAAATAAACTCAGATAGATAGATAGACATGAATACACAAGATCATAAGTTTTTCTTTTAAGGTTATGCAGACTGAAATTGGTTTTTTGAAGAAATTTACATACCGTAGTATCTATTGATATATTGTTTGTGAAAGATGTCAGAATGGTCTCACATACCATGAAAACCTAAGTCTTTCACAAAATATCATCTAAAAGTCTTTCATACAATAAGGTTACATGAAGATGCCAGAGATTATTTATTTTGCAGCATTGGTATTATATCAAATCATGTACCCCAATGAAAATGTTAAAACCTGCAGGGTCATAGTTTTGGGTGAAAATTAAAGTTTCTCCAAAAAAATTCAAAAGTAGCATATACTCATAAAAAAATAGACATTCATACATATATAATTCTGTATATGATAATGTGTTTTGTTATCAAATGCTCAGAATCTGTTTGGAAAATTAATGCTTTTAGTTTATGTTGACCTGTTTGCATGAAATTCATTCACCACTGGCAAAGTTCAGTCAACAATACTGGATTCACTGTTGTGAGTTTCTACTAGCGCATATAAAGTTATGAATATCATTGATGAAAGTCTTTTATCTGTGAAAAGTAGTGTGCTAGCAGCTTAAAAGTATTTTTTTCTGGATGCTGTATAATTCCAGCCTAGAAATAATTCGCCTGATAGTTTAAAGCAGTGAAATTTTACATGTTTAAAGTTTTTAATGTTAAGGTCAGGAAGTACATGTCATGCTGTCACTGTCAATTTTGGTAATTTCATAATAACTAAAAATACTCATGCCATTTTGACACTGTACAATGTACAAATATATATTACTGTCTTCATATAGAAAATATCTGTTATTTTTTCTCTTGTACTGGAATTTTTTCAAAATGTTTATGCATTTTTATTTGACCAATAATTTTTTTCTAAATTAATAGGAAAATAATTCTTTATTATGATGTACTTTTGCTTGTTTCCATATTTGTATGCATCAGTAAATGATAGGAATGGTTTTCTTCAGTTGTTTATAATTCATGGATCTTATTTATTTGTGAAATCATGGCCACCATTAAACATGAACTCTAACCACACCTGTCAATAATCAAATATCCAGAATATTTGTCATTTTCTGTATAAATGTTATAAAGGATAGATTTGCTCAAATATTTCATAGGGCAATGTCTGTCAAGTTTGATAATCAATCCAAGTACTATAGGAAGAATAGAGTTACTACCCTTTGATATAAGGGTGGGGGAGTTGCACTTAAATCCTTTTTGTTTAAGTTTTTCCTTAATTTGCAAAATTAATGACATTGACTAAAATCTGTTAAGTAAAAAGTATGATTGTGTGTTTTTAATTTCATTTTACTGTGTTCGTCACTTGTTAAAACCAGTAAAATTGAATGGTTATTTCCCTTTAATTTTCAGCTCCACAAATGATAACCTGAACTACTTTTGTACTGGAACTGATATGTAAGGGACATAACTCTGTCACTCCTGTTACTTCTTCATTTGTAACTATCTTGTTATAGCCGTGTATACTTGTCTTGTTAATGCATGTTTTTGTTAAAAACATTGAAGTATTTTCATGCACATTGGTTGTTGTTATTTCTTATTCAGACTTTAAAATGAGTCTACAGAATTTATGCAAAGTTTTATGTAGTACATTGTACAGTCTGAATGCAATCCTTCAAATCTGCTATGGACCTGATAACTTTTTAGCAGAACTGAATTTTTTGTGTCACCTGACTATAGTCAAGGACCCATAGGTGTTACTTGTGGTGTCCGCGTCGGTGTTGGCATAGTCCCATTTTGCTTGTCCAGGGCATAACTCTAAAAGTACTGGAGATATCAACTTTAGACTTCATAGGTAAATAGATCTCATTGTGGAGAGGTGCAATGTCAAAGAACCATAACTCTCTTTAGCATAATTTTTGACTTATTGCCCTTTGTAATTTTTCATCCTTATTTCTTGTCTTGGGCATAACATGAAATGTATTGAAGATATCAACTTGAAACTTAATAGGTGAATAGATCTCATTGTGGGGAGGTGCAGTGCCAAGAACCACAACTTGCCCTTTGTTATTTTTCATAATTCTTTTCAGTAGAAAAAAAAGTTAAATAACTGATATGCTATCGTCGGGCGACACGTCTGACTCGTAGTTAGAATTTGTTTAACCATGAACCATGATCCAATTGTATAAACACTGAATTGTTAGCTTTCCGTTTCAAAGACAGTAAACAAATTTGAACCTGCTCTTGAAGAATGCTGCCCAGCTGAAGATTCATGACTATATGCTATGACACCTTCCTAAAGACAGATGAAGAAAAGAGCTTACACGACACCTAGACTTACACGCCACACATAGACTTATATGCCACACATAGACTTATATGCCACACATAGACTTACACGCCACACATAGACTTACACGCCACACATAGACTTACACGCCACACATAGACTTACACGCCACACATAGATTTACATGCCACACATAGACTTACATGCCACACATAGACTTACACGCCACACATAGAATTACATGCCACACATAGACTTACACGCCACACATAGACTTGCACAAGTATTTAAATTACATTAAGGAAACTTTTAAAGCAGATTGGTCCAGTGTCAACAGAGTTATGCCCTTCATTTTGTGAAAATTAGCACTTTCTGTGGTTCTGTTACATGCAAATGTAAGAAACTACAGAACAGTATATATCAACATTGTGAAAATTGCACCTGGTAATTCGGTTTAAAATGATCCAGCATAAGCAGAGTTATGGCCCTTGTTTTAGTGAATGTATTATTAGTGACAAATTTTGTTCTTTCACTCAATTTCATTTTTGTTAAACATTTTGGAACTACTATGTCTTGAGCTCTTCTATCCCAAATCCACAGAAAATTCACCTGTGCCACATAGCATTGTGTACAGTTGAGAAACAAAGGGGATGAGAGAGATACATGTTTTCATTCTGAAAACAAATTCCTAGTTTTCTGTCGATAATCATTCAGTTTTAAAAAGAGTTTAGGATTGGTAACAGAATACAGCTTCCAGGTCATATCTAAGCTCCTTGACAACTGCACTTTTGGAATTAATACAAATATATATTGGCACATCAGAGTTCTGTGTTGTTCTGGTTGTGTTCTGTTCAATCTGTTGTATACTATTAAACAGTACTCCAGTCAAAAATGTTGGCTGTTTATATAAATGACCTCCATATTATAATCCAATGCCTAAAAAAGTGTTTACACAGACAGAAATTCTGTTGTATTTGAGAAGAACATTGTTGTCACAGAAACACATAAGGAATCAAGAAACAACAGTTTTCCATATTTATACCCCCAAAACGAAATTTGTGGGGTATATAGGAGTCACCCGGTTGTTGGTCTGTCGGTCAGTTGGGCAGTCGGTTGGGGTGTACCTTGTCTGGAGCATAACTTGAAAACTACTGGTTGGAATTCAATGCAACTTCATACAATGGTCAAGCACAAGTAGAGAAAGTGCAGTGTCCAAGAATCATAACTCCATCTTCACTATTTTCAAAGTTATTGCCCTTTATTGGTTTTCCTTGTCCGGAGCATAATTTAGAAACTACTGGTTGGAATTCAGTGGAACTACATACAATGGTCAAGCACAATGAAAGGAAGTGCAGTGTTCAAGAATCATAACTCCAAATTCTCTATTTGCAGAGTTATTGCCCTTAATTGGTTTTCTTTATTCGGAGCATAACTTGAAAACTACTGGTTGGAATTCAATGCAACTTCAAACAATGATCAAGCACAATGAGAGAAAGTGCATTGTATAAGAGCTGTAACTCCATCTTCACTATTTGCAGGTTATTGCCCTTCCTTTGATTTCCTTTTCCGGAATATAATTTGGAAACTTGTCGTTGGAATTTAATGCAACTTCATACAATGGTCAAGCACTTTGAGTGGATGTGCAGTGTACAAGAGCTATAACTCTGTCTTCACTGTTTGCACAGTTATTGCCCTTTGTTAGTTTTCTTTGTCTGGAGAATAACTTGAAAACTATTTTTTTTGGAATTCAATGCAACTTCATACAATGGTCAAGCGCAATGAGAGGAAATGCAATGTACAAGAACCACAACTATCTCACATTTAGTGATAGCTCTAGTTTAATCAGTAAATATCTTACCCTGTTAGCCCAAAGTAAAGACTTACTTCATATTTTAAATGAAGTGACCAAAAATGAATAGGCCCTTTAGCTGGATAGGTCAGATCAGCACACTGATTTACTGGTACATTGTACTCAGTTGAAGGTTTGAACCATTCTATGTATGTTTTTTTCTTCTTCTACTTTCAAGCCATTGGAAGCTTAAAATTATGTTTCTGAAATATTTTGATTCATCTTCAATTCAGAGGAAAAATATTTTTAAGCTTATAAAGTTGGGAGGTTGAAAATACTATCGGTAAGTTTTAATACCAGTAATTCTCCAATCTGCAGAAGTAAATGCGGAATTTCTCTCATTACTATTCAGTCAGGAAAATTGGCTGTCCTTTGCATTTGCAAACAAGACTCATCCCATAGAAGACTGACAATCAGTTGGATTTTAAATAAACCCTCTAATAAGATGTATCAAGAATTTTAACTACTGTCCGTTTTCTAGGCATTTTGACCTTATGAATTCAAAAATTAAGATAATTAAACTATTATAAGAGAACCCACTGATGATGAAGACAGTTGCATCATCTAATTAAATGATTCATACAGTATAGGGCATTGTGTGATGTATGTTTTATTACAAATGTATTGCAGTACTCACTGCAAAGGCAAGGTCATTCTTTAGGGCATACTAGATGCTCTCACTTTCCTTATGTCAAAATATTAGGTAAAAACTTACTGAATTATCAACAGGATATTAAAGAGCTGATATTAAGCAGCAGAATCCATTGAGCCATGGGGAGATGGTCACACCAATGAAATTTAGCTTGGTTACAATATCAGCTTGTGTAAAATGACTACTCGCTCTAATTTGGTGAGAGGTCAAAGGAGACTGGACTGTTACTGCTTAGTTAATGCAAGGCCATCACTGTTAAGCATTTTTACCAAGATTTTAATGTACTTCAGAGCTAACATGTGTATTAGACAATTGTGTATTCTTTGTTCTTTTAACTTTATCATGTGACTGAGAAATAATTCTCAACTGCGAACTGTTTCTTGCACTGGGCATCTATTTGTACAAATGATTCTAACAACTGCAACTTCTTTCAGAAAGAAAAACACACAAATTTCATTCTATTCATAAATTTTATTTTCTACATTTAATAACAAAAACACCTATCACATTGGTCCCAAAAAAATCTATCACATAATTTAACACAGGCATGAAAAACTGGGCCAAAAAAAGGAAGAAAAAAATAAAACAACTATATCCTACACTGACAAGCATTTAACTACTTAAAAAGCCCCATTCTTAAAACCCCTATCTAATTACGTTGAGACTACCAAATAATCCTCTTTAACATTTATTTTTAAACTTAAATGCAGGCATAATGTTACAAAGGTTGAGAAAAAACTCTGTTACCAAAGAATGGCACTATTTACAAGGGACGGACCAGTATGTTTGGTAGACCTAAACAGTTTAATACAATCTGGTATATCCTTGTACAAGTAATGAAGCTTATAGCCTGTGTGTTATTACAGGTGAAAACATTGCTGACAATCTGACCTGTGTTCATCAAAAATGATGTCATTTTGTCTTTGATTGTCAGCACCTACAGAGTTAAGCTACTCTTAAGCTAACAGTCAAACAAAGGCAAGTACAATTCTTAGAAATGAATGCCCTCTAGTAGTTTCCTAAACCCTCAAACTTACTGTTCCTGATAGATGCAAAACAGATATACATTGTTAAGCATTCAGTACAAACATATTTAACATGAATTAAATTATCAGTTTTTGAAATGATGAGATCATTAGCCGTTCAGGTCTTGTCATAACGTTATTACAACTTCTAAAGAACAGTGAAGCTCCACTATCAAAACCACTTTGATAATCTCTAAAACCTGCCATAAAACAAACCAAAGTATAGAAGTTAACTATTAGACAAAGCCATGGTTAAAATCACTTTCTGACTGGTCTGATATTAGTGAAACCATACTGAAACTGTTTGTGATTTAACACACAATAAATAACGATCCTGAACTTACTTCTGTCTTCATTCTATCTTCCAAAAGACACTATTAGGTATATTTTTTGTGATTAATAAAATTCTTAAGAATAAAAAACATGAAAAAAGAAATATAAAGGTTTATTTAAAAAACAACAACTTAGGATGGAATGATGAAAGTTGACAGTGAAAAACTTAGGATGGAATGATGAAAGCTGACAGTGAAAAACTTAGGACGGAATGATGAAAGTTGACAGTGAAAAACTTCACAGTGTGTTAAGGTAGATCATTGACATGATTAAGGAATGTATAAGTAATTACATATGACTGATTTACATGTATACATGCATCAGATAATCATAGTGTAAAATCTATCAAATTAATATGAAAGAAATATGTAATATAGTAATACAGATGTAGAAATATGGTACTTGTAAGATTCATTGTAAAATATTATAAATAAACAAAAACCTGACTAAAATTGAACAGAATGCAAGATTTCTAAAATGCTTATGGTTTTCAAATGAATACATACAGCAGAACAGTTTGTGTTATCATACAGTAAAAATATCACACAGCATTTTTTACAAAACTGTTTCACTTAAAACTTTCACCAATCTGGTTTCACGTGACTGTTTTGCAAAAGGGAGTCATATTTTGCCATTTCAGTTTCATGCAGGATTTGAAAATTTAGTTTTATGCAAAACCTCTTGTGCAAATTTAGATCCATATAATTTTTTTGAAAATAGAATTTCAAAGAACTTCCCTCCAAAATAAATTTCACATCACTAATGCAAAACTTTGGTTTCACACAGTGTTTCAAGCAAATTTAATCTAAAGATTGTAGTTCTACATTTAACCTTTTATCACACATAAAACAGCTATAAAATAAAAAACATTGAAAGCATATAACGCCTACCAAAACTCAAAAATATATACTATCAGTTGTTCATAAGGCTCACATTGAGGACTTCTCTACTATAAATATATTGTCCCATACCCTGCGTGAAACATGTTTGAAGCATAAAGTTGTGGAAATGACATAAATATTTACATGGTTACATGATATGTGAACAGTAACAAGTGCAAGCTAAAAGTATGTCTTTGATATTTACCCCACCCACTCCCCTTTCTTAACAATTCCATACCTACGAATATGTATTCAGCAATCTTGTCTATAAAATAAATGAAAGGTTCTTTTTTTCATTTATGTTAATATAAAGAAATTTTCTTGTTGGTTACAGATTTCTTTATTAAACAAGAGACTGAAATCTGTAAAACCAACTGGTCTGTACTCTTCACTCACAATGCTGACCTTTTCAATACTGAAAAACAAAACTTTGGTACTCCCTATAGAAAAAAAAAACAGAAAACTGGTTGTCATTAGCAACAAAACAATCAGCTAATATGACACGGGTGTCATTGTGTTTGATGTCATAAAAAAGCAGGGAAAATATAACACAGTATAAATTCATATTATGACATTCTGTGTACTCACATAAGCATTAAGAGTGAAAATATCTCTCTATGTATGTCAAACTTCAAAGATAATAGTTGCCATACCTAAACATTCTGAAATGTTAAGTCAGTTAGTGTTTTTAGTGCCAATATGACCATACTACCAGGTTCATTGTAAGATATGCTGGCAACACCAAAGACATGCTAACATTCTATAAATAAGAAGATCAACCAATTCCCATATCTCATTTGTACTGGTATGTAATGACTCATATGCTAACAGTATACTATAACTGAATGTATTACAATTCTAGTGATACAGTAATTTTGAGATATATTTTAACCAGACCGAGGACACTACATGAAACCATCCCTACAAATTGTAAATATATGTATACAAAATACAGATGATAAAAAAGCAATTAAAAAAGCAAGATAAAAAGCACAGTGAATTATGCTTTCAATAAATATATATCACAGTTTTTAAGATTGTGAAATTCGATTCAAATTGAACACTAAAATCTAGCACATTCAATAACCTGTACAATATTTTATCATTACAAATAAATTTACAAATATTAAACCATATGGTGCAATTTCCCCAGATCTAGAATTATTCAATATAACAATTCTTTATTTCTATGTTATATTTTCGACAACCTACAATATTACACGTCAGATGTGTATGTGTCATTGTATGCTTAACAGTTGTGCTTAAAATCACTTGTAAAAATATGTAATAGACAAAACCCTACAGTTACTCAGAAATTTGCAAAAGAACTTCCTGAATCCATGTACTTTCACTGCAGTATTCCTGTAAATGAACATCCATTTTCTTATATTTGTAATTAAATTCATTATAAATTTCTAAAAGATTATTGTAAATCAATGGAAGATATGAGTATTCGGTTTTGGAAAGTAAAAAGGCTGCTGTCACCCATGTCTATGCGATGCAAACAATGCATGCATATGCATCTGTGTACAAACAATACTACCCTATGTTTGTTGCGTCTAAAATGTGACTGACAGTTCCATCTCTTGTCTTCTGCAAGTCCAATTCTCTAGACCTGCACTTTGAATGGGCAGTCATATTTTCCCAATCTACAAAATGTATCTATTCACTCTAATTTTCTACACTGATAATCTAGGAACTCTTATCCTCATTACGTCCCTTTTAAGAATTATCCACTTGAAAAGAATCACCCATATCTACTTTGGTTTAGCTGACTGTGGTCTTGCAGATATACTTGGAGTACCTTGGGTTCCAGACTCACCATTAGACAATGCAAGAGCTGGAGGTCCAAATGGATCAACCTGCAAAAATAGATACAGATGTCAAATTAACCTACCTTTTACATGATTAATAATATGAAAATCTGTAAATGAATGAAAATTTATGATACAGATGGTGTGCCAAAGATTGTTTATACAAAAAGCTAAGCTAGCTTGTTTAAGCATTTAATACGTTTTATTAGCTCACTATAGCACAAACGTACAAGTTGTAATAATGTTTACAAAAGTTAAGCCCAACATCACTCCTTTTCAAAAAGAAACCTTTTGCTGTAACACCAGAAGCATTTCAGTTCAAATCTATCATTTTCACATCCATTGGGAATCAAGTTAGTGCAACTTATGTTTATTACACCTAACATCTGCTTCCAGGGTTCAAACCCAGGAACGGACAATAGCCCACTAGGACAATATCCCACTGGACAATAGCCCACTGCTAAATTTGGCAGAGACGACAATAGCCCACTGCTTATCAAAAACCAGTCTGTTGCTTTAAAAGTGTGGATTGCAGAAAGTCACTGAAGACTTTCACCCTTTGTGGGATTTGAACCTGTGATCTCTAGATACTGTGCTCTAACCCTCACCCACCACTACTCCACTAGCATTCTTTCACAAGAACATATCAAATACAATGATTAGTGCATATAACCACTATTGAAATATACAAGTCACACTACACAGCCATAGGTCAAGGTCAACATATGCATCATAACAAACAGACAGTAAGCAAGGGAAGACTTTATTCAAGCTGGCACTGACCACAAAGAATACTGAAGTTAACAATATACAATGGGGGAATTTTTGCAACACTGCATTTAGTAACCACTGAAGGGTTACAGGTAATGTTGTTATCTGAATGATGGCTCTTGAATTAATTTTTTCAGATCATGAAGTTATATGTCAATGTTTATTTACAATAGTAACAAATGTTTAAGTAACAGTAACACTTCATAAGCCAACTCACACAATAAGAATTTCTGAGATTAGCTCAATAAATTTTATCATTCCTGAAATAAAACTAATGCCTTTGGGAAAGTACACAAAGCTCAATTAAATAACTATTACAAAATTTTGAGAAGGAACTTGGGACAGGAAATTATGTAAAGATAAGTTTACAATAAAGCAATTAACAAGATTAAACATTTAATATTTTTCAAGTTAAACAAGATGTGTTCTATTCTATATGGTTTGATATTACACTGTATTTACAACATAATTATACGACATCTTCAAAATGAATTACCTCGAAAATACCTCCTGACAAAAAATTTATTATCTAGTGGCAAAGAAAAAATATTGTTTAGTTACATGCATTTTGTCTGATATGTCAAAATACAATTTCTTTGAAGTTAGTTATAATTCCACAGTCTAGTAAAAATGTATCATTATACTAATGTGACAGCGATTTTTCTTTGTACTTCAACTGTGCATATTTCTGACATATTGTGCAAGTATATCCAGCCATGCTACAACCACACGATTTGTCAATTTCTGCACACACTTGTTTTCTGATCATTATGCCAGGTGAATTAACATCATCACTAAATACTATGGTAAAAAATATTTGTCACAAGTTTTTCTTGTATATTCAGGCCTATGACCTTATGTAATTAAAATAAAAACATCATGCTGTCAATATAACCTGTATTTTTATTTTTACTTTCTGAAATACACACAGCCATAACTTTTGTACTTTACTATAACATCACAGAGTCAGTTTATTTAACCTTTTAATGGTCTTAACCTTCAATTTGCATATGACCTTACTGGCTTACATGCAAATGAGATCCACTACATGTAAGCCATAATTCATTATAAACAGAGGTGTAAGCCATAATTCATTATAAACAGAGATGTAAGCCATAATTCATTATAAACAGAGGTGTAAGCCATTATTCATTATAAACAGAGGTGTAAGCCATAATTCATTATAAACAGAGATTTAAAACAACTAAAATACTAATTTCTTACTCTCATCAACTTGAAGGACCTATACAAAGTTATATTTTGCAAGCTCTAGGTTTATAAATGTAAATTTTGTTTGTATGACTTGTAATAAGCTACTTAAGCAAGGTTTCGCTATTACAAAAAAACTTACATTAACTTTAGTGTTAGTGGCTGCTTCAACATGTACATCTGTTGAGGTTGGGCCATACTGCTTGTGTGCACGTGACCAGTTTGCTTTGATCTCAATGTCCAGTCTACTTGACTGTCCTGGCTTGAATGGTTTTCCAGTTGATACACACACCACTTCATCCTTCTCAATTTCTGAGAACTTGGTTAGCTGATGGAAAAATAAATCAATATTTAACCACTGAATAATATAATGAAGGTATATGATACATCAAACTTAAGATAAATATCAAAATAAGAAGACCAAGTTATTTCATAAAGTTTATGTTGTAACTGCATAAATACTGAATATTTAAAGAACTTGAATACTTAAACAAGAGGGCCATGATGGCCCTGGATCGCTCACCTGAGTACTTTGGCTGTAGATTTGCTGTTAAGCAGTATTTCATTTTTTAATTGAAAATATATAAGTGCCTACAAACCAAATATGTAAAATATCAGTCAATAAATAAAGGCTCTATGACAGAAAGTAGAAATATCTATTATAAGCTATGGTGACTTTGACCTTGACCCAGTGACCTCAAACCCTACCCATGGGTAGAGGTCCATGCAAGGAACCTATATACTGAATATCAAAGATATTGGTCTATAACCGAAGGCTTTATGAGGTACAGTAGATAAATCTATTTTTAGCCTCCGTGACCTTTAACCTAATCCAATAATTTGAAAAAGCTTGATAAAGCTTGCTTCATGCCAAATTTTAAAATTCAAGGCCTTGTGGTTTCAGACAAGAAGATTTTTAGAGATATTAAGGGCCCCCGGGGCGGGGCAAATTTTGACCCAAGGGCCAACATTTAAACAATATTGGTAAAGGTTCTTTACACAATACTCAACACCAAATATCTAAGGTCTACACCTATTTGTTTTGGAGAAAAATTATTTTTCATGTTTTTCCTATATAAATCAATGTAAACCAGAGAACCCTGGGGCGTGGCCAATTTTTACCCAGGGGACATAATTTGAACAAACATGATAAACATCCACTAGACAATGCTACATACCAAATATCTGAGCTGTAGGCATTGAGATTGCGAGTAAGAAGATTTTTAAAGATTGCTTTTTTTAAATATTAAGGGCCCCTGGGGCGGGGCAAATTTTGACCCCAGGGCCAACATATAAACAAAACTGGTATAGGTTATCTACACAATACTCCACACAAAATATCTAAGGTCTAGTCCTATTAGTTTCGGACAAAAATGACTTTTAATGTTTTTCCTATATAACCATATGTAAACCAAGAGAACCCTGGGGCGTGGCCAATTTTTACCCAGGGAACATAATTTGAACAAACTTGGTAGACAATCACTAGACATTGCTACATACCAAATATCAAAGCAGTAGGCATTGAGGTTTCCAGTAAGAAGATTTTTAAAGATTGCCTTTTTTAAATATTAAGGGCCCCCGGGGCGGGGCCAATTTTTACCCCAGGGCCGACATATAAACAATACTGGTAAAGGTTCTTTACACAATACTCCACACAAAATATCTAAGGTCTAGTCCTATTCGTTTTGGAGAAAAATGATTTTTCATGTGTTTCCTATATAACTATATGTAAACCAAGAGAACCCTGGGGCGTGGCCAATTTTGACCCAGGGGACATAATTTAAACAAACTTGGTAGACATCCACTAGACAATGCTACATACCAAATATCTAATCTGTAGGCATTGAGGTTTCCAGTAAGAAGATTTTTAAAGATTGCCTTTTTTTCATATTAAGGGCCCCTGGGGCGGGGCCAATTTTGACCCCAGGGCCAACATATAAACAATACTGGAAAAGGTTTTTTACACAATACTCAACACCAAATATCTAAGGTCTAGTCCTATTAGTTTTGGAGAAAAATGATTTTTCATGTTTTTCCTATATAACTAAATGTAAACCAAGAGAACCCTGGGGCGTGGCCAATTTTGACCCAGGAGACATAATTTGAACAAACTTGGTAGACATCCACTAGACAATGCTACATACCAAATATCAAAGCTGTAGGCACTGTGGTTTCTGAGAAGAAGATTTTGAAAGATTTCCTATATAAGTCTATGTAAAAGGAAGTGACCCCTTGGACGGGGCCAATTTTGACCCCAGGGAAATAATTTGAACAATTTTTGTAGAGTTCTATTAGAGGGTGCTAAATGCCAAATATCTAAGCTCTAGGCCTTGTGGTTTCAGACAAGAAGATTTTCAAAGTTTTTCCTTAAAGTTGCCATAGCAACCAGAGTTCTGCATGGAATCAAATTCTTTGAACAATTTTGGTAGAGCTTCATGCAAGGAACATTTCTGTGAAGTTTTGTTGAAATTGGCCCAGTGGTTTAGGAGGAGATGTTCTTTAAAACAAAAGTTTACCCACGCATGGACGCACGCACCGACGACGGACGACGGACATTGACTAATCACAATACCTCACCTTGTGCACTATGTGCACAGGTGACGGACATTGACTAATCACAATACCTCACCTTGTTCACTACGTGCACAGGTGAGCTAAAAACTTCTCTTTTGTTTTTGTTGTTTGTTTTTTTCTCAGCAAGCCATATAATCAGTTACTTCAGGTCTCATTCAAGAAATCAATGACTACCTCTTTTCCCTCCATTGTGAAGAATCTCTTGGCAGGTTGCCAAAGATTCAGCCTCATTGTAGCACTATCAAGCAGTTGCTGGAAACTGTCGCCCCATATATAAGTGGCTCTCTCCACAGACTCACCATTAGGGTAGGCCAATATACGTTTCTGAAAACAAAGAGAAACTTATTACCTTAGATAATCTAAAAGAATTACACTATATATATATGACAGTCTAGTATTTTTTTTCAGATATTATTCTTTAACTGTACATAATATAAACAGTTCATTGTACATTTTTTTTTAATCAATGCAGCACTAATGTTCTGACTTGTCTATCTATTTAAGCTTATTTACCGTCGGTACCAGTTGCCCATATGACCGACGCCCCCTGCAGAGATTAGTTATTTTATGTGATGGGGGTAGTGCAAGATACAGAAAGCATCCCATTCCAGAGACACTCCTGGTTCTTCTACATGCTCAGTGTATAGCACTGATACATGGGACCTCGGTTAAACGTCTCATCCGAAAGACTATTAGTAATGTTAGTGGAGGAGCGGGGCATCAACCTCGGGACCCCTGGTATACCAGTCCAGCACGTTACCACTGGACCACATCCGCTCCGGTGTTCTGACTTGAGTAAACAAATACCCTTTAATATACACTCAAGACTTAAGGAACATAATTATGTGCCCCTTAAGTATATTCTGAATTTTTTTTTAAACAGATGGTCTTTTACTTGATATTTCTCTATTTCATGGTTTTGTGTCAAACTGACAAAATATCAACTGTATATAGTCTCATTACTAATTAAGCCCACAGCAGTAAAATGACACTTTAATACTCTTAACTAAGCCGTTTATGTTTAATAAGTAGACAACCTGAGAGTATGGCCTAAGTTTCCTGTTTAAATCTTTTTAAAATGGTAGCAGTGGTGTGCATCATATATTTCTTTCATCATTTTAAATTATACAGATCAAAAATATGGGGATCACTGCTGTAATACCTATTTCAAAATTCATTTGTATGGCTTAAATTGAACTTAAGCTTACAAAGATGAATGCAATTTATTTGCTGCAAAGCTACTGATACACATGGTCATGTCAAAGATATAAACAATTAACAATATATGTTAATTTTGGTCAGGTCAAGCGCACTGTGTCATCATTCCAATGTGGCAACAGAATTAAAAGCATTCATTTTAGTGGGCCAACTCTGAGCACTTAAGATGTGTCTGATATATAAGCAAACTTACAGTATCTGGAAATTGTGGTCATGTCTAAAATTAGGTCATGTTTAACATATAAACCAGCTAACAATATCTGGAATACTTGGTCATGTCTAACATATAATCTGGAAAATTTGGTCATGTCTAATATTTATACCACTTAACAGTAAGTATCTGGAAAATTTGGTCATGTGTAATATATAAATAAACTTAAAATACCTGGAAATATTTGGCTATGTCTAACACATTTACAAACTTACAGTATCTGGTTGCCTGTACAGACTTTTGTTCAAGTCTAACACAAGAGGTACTGTCTTCTCTTTCTGGTATTTCTTCACTTCTGCTAGGTGCTCCTAAAATACAATCACAAAAAATTACTTCAATCAAAATACATTTTTAATTAGAATTTGTATCTATATTACAGGTATGTAAAATAAATATACTTGTTACATACTGGTTTGATTTCAATTCTTTTCAAATCACTATGAACAGCTACAGTCAAATGCTGTTAAACAAATCATAATAGAACAAGCCACTTTGTACTATGAAAACATTTTTTGTCCCTGCACATCTTTTTGCATGGAAAACAGATGTGATGCAATGAAAAAAGTGATTTTAAGAAAAAAATGTTCAGATTTGTCACTGACTTGCAGAATTAAATTTTAATGGCAGTTGCAAAATTTCAATCTTGATACAGGAAATAATTTTAAGATGTATTAAACTAATATTACCTGTAGTTTATGTACAGTGTCATGCTTTTGTTGCTCTTCAGGGGTAGGTTCCTCCCAGTGGCCCTCTACCACCACAGGTTTGTTGCTGTTCTTGGTACCTTTGTACTCTCCAGGGCTCAATTCTTCCAGTCTTCTACCTGTAAGATCACAAATTAACCCTTACAACACTAAATTTCTAATTGGACACACCATTTAGTATGGGAAGACCCATTTCTCATATTTAGGGAATTAACTGAAAAGTTACCGACTCAGTATAGCAAACACTGCAGATCATGACTAGAATACAACCACATGTAGGCTGACGTAACCCAACAAAATCCATTTGCTCTGAGCTAGTATTAAACTCAGCAACCTTGGATCACAAAGCAGACACTCTACCACCCTCCCATGAAAGCTATGTGACAGGCTAGAGAGTAGAAGACTTGTATAATACATCAATAACACTGATCATGGACTGCCCTGATCGCAAATGTTGCAGGGTATAGGATAATATAATAGATGTACTATAATGAGAACCATCATCTGGTCTGTACTTCTACACAGATTGTGGATTTGTTGTTCAAATCAAAACAATTACACACTTAAACTCTTAAAATTTAATATATTGAGAACCAACTACATCAACTTGTCACAGTTCATATGACGGAAGTCCTTCTGCTAATATAAGATACCATGACTTATGTTTTTTAAACTATAAACCCCTTTAATGTGACACCTTTTAACAATTGCATATGATTAACTTCTTTTCTGGACAAGGTGACACTGTATCTATGACAGGACCAAGTTTGGATAATTTTAACTCATAACCAAAAGCTGTAATATTTAGTGTTAATTACCTTTCATTTGTCTCAGAATGTGTTTCTCCATGTCAAGCTCCAATGATACAGCAGATCTAAATGCTCTTTTCTTTTTCCTGTTCTCTAACTTGGATTCCACAACTACAGAAGAAAGAAAATACTCAATTATTGTATGTTATAACTATTACATTGGTTGATTGGTTGATGAAAAATGCAGTAGGCAATGCACACAGTGGTACCATAAATATTTACTGATAACAAACACGTCTCTGAGGCTTTGTCTCTAGATGGCCTTTACAGAATTAATTCAGACCAACTGCTCAGATGTAATAAATACTCAGTTTGTTACAGTGTTCAACAATAAATGTTAAGGTTTTATCACAATTTATTACTGTCTGAATCTAAGACAAAATCTACAGCCATAAATACACAGCATATTCTGTGTCCATAACAGTCTCAAGTGGTATACATTAATTTCCAGAATTTTCACAGATAAGAAAAAACAACAGTTTTACCTACATATATTTATTCATACAAATAAAAAAAAACTGCAAAGATAAACAAACCTTCTGGTCGTACAAAAGCTTTCCCACTAGAGACCCATATCTCTATTGGGTACCGAAGAATGGTTTCCTCGGACGGCAGACGTACTTGACTCAGTAGGTATTCCCTCTGGCGGGATGTCTTCTCAGCTTCCTTTTCATCTGTTTCTATTTACAGAACAAAATAATTTTAGTTCAATTTCTTACAACTGAAGCAAGATCACTGCATATGAGTGAGTAATGCACAAAACAAAATCTTAATTTACATTTTCATTATACATATAATGTAGATAAACACACAAAAACAAATTTGTCAGAATCCATGACAAGGATTGACAAAATAGCATAAATATTCAAAAATTATGGTAATTACCCGCTTGGTCTGGCCCCTCCCCTTCATCCTTTTGCTCCTCCCCTTCCTTCTCCTGGCCTTCACCTTCACCACGCTGTAGATTTTCATCCTCATCTGAAAGCAAATTAACTAGTTACACAATATGGAATATCAAGTCTATGTAAGGCTTCTAACTTACAAGTATACTGAAGGAATGAAAAACAAAACAGCAAGTTCCTAATTCAAAAGAATACTTTCCTTGTCTAATTTTCCAAACTAAAATCTTCAGTTAGAAGATGATTAGTAATTTTTTGTGCTACTTGCAAAGCTCTTAGCGATCATTAACCAAAAACTTAGAAGAACAACGAACACATGTCATAAAATTATACTCACAAATCAGACAAAAGAGCAAAAAAAGCCACTGACCTTGTTTACCCTGATAAAGTTTCTCTAGATGGTCAGCCATCAGTGTCTTGTAGTTCTGTATTGCCCAGTCTATAAGGTCCTCTATCTCAACAATCATTGTTCCATCTTCTGTGTACATACGTACAGCTGCCTGGTTCAAGCCAAGTCGCTGGGTACACTGGTTCAGTATCTGTTTGAGGAAGTATGAGCAATATCTTAACACCTGTATATTTTTTGATGCTCATGTGAAATTTATCGCTGATATTTTAACTTGAAACTGATCTATGAATAAAATGAAAATTAAAAATTTCAGCATTATGTGATATCAAACTAAAGCTAAAACAACACAGGCAGTTTAGAAGTTCATACATATATGTATATATCATTTTCTTCTTAAATACACCTGTATGAAGATTTCAACTGTAAAATAGTTGACCTCAAGTTACTTACACCAATAATGCTGGATCCACAGATGATCTCTCCAGGCCGCATCCGTCCTTCACCATTCTTGTATGCTAAAACTTTAACTGTCTGAACTGTCTTTGCTACACTGATTTCCTTTGTAATCACCCTTGTGCTAGTTTCCTCTGATAGTTTTGCCAGTTTTTCCTCCCATTCTTGCAACGTAAGCTCGTACTCATGTGTTGAGAGATCGACTTTACCATTTAGAACACGGAAGCTACCAATCTGCTGAAGTCCTAATTTCTTTGCTGAAATTTTAATCAATCTTTAGTCCACTAGCAATTTACAAATTTTTTTTGGAGAAGAAATGTAAATATATCACTAAGATAAATACAATGGTTTCAAATCCTTGATGAACTGTAACTTTGACAATGATATAATGTAAACTATTAGTTTAGTTCTCCACAACAGCATGAACAAAGTTGTAAGTTGTACCTACACTGTACAACTAGATTAATTTGCAAAATGTACATGTATTTCCTTAAAATAAAATCATACTTTAGATTTTCTTACAAAACAAACCAATGTCACTTTATGGCTATGCACCTGTCTTTTTCCTATATCAAAATTCTCATTTTGCAACTCTTTTTAAAACTAAGGACTGATTTGTGACTAACAACCCAATGACTTCTGAGCCTTAAAATGTGTATGAGTTTTATCTTACCATTTCCCATTGCACAAGAGAACAGTGTATTTTCTGGTAGTCGTGAGATTTTGTACCTGCCCCTCATAGCACGTGCACATGACATGCACACTTTGATACGTTTCATTGTGGCCCTCTCTGTCAATGACTGCATTGGTACATCTGCTGTGTAACCCTAGATGAAACAAAAATCAAAGTGGTTAATAGATACCAGCAGCTCATTTTTGATACCATAACACTGAAGTATTATAGCTGTCATAAAACTGGATTTACTAACACTTTCATACTGAATTGTTAATTTAGAAATCATAATACGTCCAAGGGCCACAACCAAGGCATATTTTACTCAAGATATCTAAAATGTCACATTACTGCAGACTTGTCACTAAGTTGAAAAGAATTCTTAAATTCATTCATACAATATTCTCTTTTCTTGCAAAGTCAACCAAATAATTGCAAGTGAGAGAAGTCCCTTTCAAATTATAAATGCAAGAATTCCACCTTTTACTTTGCTGTAAACAAAACAAAGCACAGATTTCTAAATTATGGATGTTTATCATACTTACTGGTTGATCTATCTTTGATGTGTTGGCAATAGCGTACGTACAAACATCGGCCTTGTTGGCGGCAGTGATCTCTTTGTCAGGAAGGTCTGCATAAAATGCGTGAATAAATCCAGTCTCTGCATCATATCTCCATCTCTGATGTGCTTTGCCAAACTCATTGGTTTTGCGGGTCTGTAAAGTGACCTTGCATCCAACAAAGGTCAAAGGTCGTCCCTCTTCATCTTCTGCAAAAGGTTCGTTGTTGGGCATGGAAACCGTGAGCACTATTTGTTGATTATGTCTTGGACGGATTTCTCTGTAACAAGATGAGAACTTGGTTTAACACATGATACTTTGAAGGAAACCTTCTGTAATAAAATTTTCTGTACCATACCAATCTGAACATTACAATTTTTTTTCCAAAGATTTAGCAACAAATAAAATACCAAATTAATACAATCTGCACAATGACTTAAGCTCATGTTTTGACGTTAAAGTCTTCGATTTGAATGCATAAAATATACTTACCCATTTTCTTTCATGAGCCACTGTTGGTACACATCATCAGGTCTTCTCTTCACGAGATGAACTTCTACAATGCGCCCCTCAGGTTCCGACACACCTAGCACCAGCTGACGGTTATTTGCCAGGGCAACATAACCATCTTCATACACAAACCTTTGAAGAGTATCTCTTGATATTTTTGGAACTGACTTTGGTCTGAAAATGTAGATTTTATGTTTGTTAATCTTTACTGAATGGACTGAGACTTGTTTACCAAACATCAGTTTATTAAGTTGACTATGAACAAACACCTCTTACCTCAAAGAGCCTGTCTTGAAAAATGTGTAAATTTAAATGTTCAAACCCCATTGGGCAAAAAAGAGACATCAGTACCAAATACTCACTTATATTTTTCATACATCTCCCTGTCTGTGAATTTATTTGCCTCTGGATCATTGTCAAAACTGTTGTTGACATTCACCAGTCGCTCCCAAGGCCACTTGAGATTGTTAAGACGTTGTTCAGATCTATCATGGGAAATCTGGTGGTATGATTTGCTTCCTCCATCCATCTCTTCCAGGTTTCTAGTGATAAAAAAAGAATTTATATCACATAATGTGATATCATATATCATGTAGTATATGTATACCTCACATAATGTGATATCATATATCACATAGTACTTGTATATCTCACATAATGTGACATCATTTATCACATAGAACGCGTATATCTCACATTATGTGATATCATATATCACATAGTACATGTATATCTTATCACAATATATCATCACATATTTAACTTATATCATATCAATTTTATCATTAAGTATTTATGTAATTTAAAAAAAATAATTTCTAAGCTGCCTGAACTGGGTGGATATTTGTCTTATCCTGCCACTATTCTTGTATCCCAAAAACTGTTTTCAAGTCAAATGCACAAATCTAATGGAGTTTAGTACAGTAAAGTTCTGATAATAAGATTAATAAAGAACTTGGACTTTTTTGTTCTAAATTTTAGACTTTGATTCTTAAAAATTGCTGCTTTTCTTGAAATAATTACAGTGGGCTTAGTAGCAGAACTTGAAAAGATTGTTAAGGATGGCAATCCCCTTACCGTCTGAAGAAATAACAATTTTTCTCATATTAAGAGTGGGTTAACAAGAAAAAGAAACATCTGTAATAATGTAATACTGAAGTTTAAGCAACAGAGTTTTTACATAAGGTGTTTCAAAAACATCACCTTCCTCAATAAAAGAATTCATCTGTAAGAGAAAATACTGAAAACTTACTGCATTTGAGGGTTGGAATCAACACTTGGTGGTTTTCCTGAGGCCATGCTCTGCCTGTCTATTTCTTCATCATCGTCATCCTTAGACCACTGTTTGTTTACCATGACAGGGGTGTTGGGAGCCATACTTGGGTCTATTTGTAGCACATACCCTGAATAATAAACAACAAACAATGTTAGAAACCAAAATGTGTTATAAAGTGGTCCAATGATAATCGAGATTTTGCTACTCTGAATGTGTCATGAGAAGGGTTTAGCTGTCCATTTTGATAAAGTTCAATTAATGAATATCTCACTGCAGCATTCTGATCACCCCTTACAAGATAAGACAAGTTTTCAGGATTAAAAGAGCATTTCTGAAAAAATTTACTCCTTTCACCCAGGTATGAAACATTATTTTGATATTTAAATTTCACAAACAGTCTTCACTCACTTTCAGGGTTCCTAAGTGCTGCATACTGCCTCATCTTGGCTACGTCTTGGGACAACTGTGACAGTAAGAATCTGCGTTGCTGTTCCATCTTGGTTAGACGGGGGTCAGTCCAAATCTCACCACATGATACATACACAATCTGGTCACGCTTCAGTGTTTTCAGTGAAAAATGTTCATTTCCATTCTCATCAAAGAGTCTTCGCCCAGCAAATGGCAGATTAAGTAGTGATGTGCAATGGTCCAAGAACTGATGGAAAATAACATTCAATTCCTTTACATTTTGTGTATTGTATCTATGGTTTGAAACTATGGTTTACTTCACCTTTGTCTTTAATCTATTTAAATAAATCTTTGTAAAGAGAACTACAGTAAGGGCAATTCCAGTAATAATTGTAGATGAAGGGGAGGGGCCAGACTGAAGCCAATGGCATGTAGCCATTTCACGACGTCGTCTATTGACCATCTGCCATGGTGGTTTCGAACACAAGGGAGGCAACTAATGAATACTGGTAATGACTAATCTCTGCATGAGTCTTAATGCCCAATGGACAAAACTAATGCACACTGATATATTTTTTTTTTTTTTTTTTTTTCATTAATTTAATTATTAAATTAATAGGGGCCTATGGACCCCACCCCACCCCAATAATTTTTGTATTTGACAAAGTCCCATGACCCATAATTATGATTTTTTAAGGACCCCCACAATGCATGATTTTTAATTTCCAGTTCACCCCATAACCCACAATTAAAAATTTCGGTTCCTGTCCCCTCCCCCACACACTTATTAATGGAATTGCCCTAAGAGATATTTAAGATTCTGACTGACTTTTCTCTTTGACTAACTGAAGCAAAACATGTAAACCATCACACAGAATTTCATATCTAAATGATTACCATATCCCTGCGAACATGTTATACGAGTATAGCAAAAGCATACCATCGTAAATTCCAATTCTCTGATGGAAAGGTCTCGACAGTGTAGATTTACATCCAGCTCTATGTTATCCGTCATGTTATCCTGTTGTGTCATCACTTGTTCCTCATGTTGTTTGCGACGATTTTTCTTTTCTGGTTTTGGTGGTTTCTTTGTCAAGTCTTTCATAAACTACCAAAATATGGAACAAAGAATAAATACAACCGACCCCACCAGACCCACCTGGACAAACAACTGCAAATTCTTGCAATGACAAGCAAAAGAAGACTGAATATTTCAAACTAATGGCTCGTAAAACCACATTCCATTCTGCTGAAGTACAGTTCAAATACGATCGAACAAGTCACAGACAATGAATTTATGGTATCCTGCAAAAACATTCTTTTGCACCATCCATTCTTTCTGATGAACAAAAGACATGACAGAACAGAACAAAAAAATGAAAAGATGTGAAGAATTGCATTTCAACATAATTACCATCAAAATTAGAATACCATAAAAACTGAAAGATAGTTGTGATTTCTTATTGACAAATCAATGAAATATGAAAAGTATATTCGAAATAAGAAAACTATATATTCAGTGAAATATAATTTCTTACGTTAGTGAGGTTCGGACCTACAACAGGAACTGACATCTGAAGATTTCTTTCACCATTTCGTACGACAAGCAGCCTTAATGGTGTCACTGAAAAACACAAAGAGTAAACATTTCATCCAAATCTTAAATGAAGGCAATAGTGGTCTTAACTCTAAAGACATAAATATACAAAATAAAAAGTTTTCATTTTCATAAATAATGCCATTTCTCTTACAGAACCAATTGCACTTGCAAAATACTTAACTGTTTGTCTAGTTTTCCTGTTCCAACTAATTTCAGTCTGGTTTATTGTTTTAACTGGTAACGGTTTGACACTTGTGTACATTAAATATTCCACATGATTTTGCAAAACTTAAAAAAGATTATATAAATTAAAAAGACTTAATTTAAGACTAGATTTACATGAGTTACATAACATTCCCATTCTTCAAACAGCCAAGAGCAAATCCTGGTATCTACAAATCTCTAGGAAACACAAACCGTATCACTACCTTGTCGATACATCATCAACTAAATGCTAATAACATTTAGCAATACACCGGCTTAGAGCAAAACTGTTGTATCTCCTTATTTTATATGCAGTTACAGTAACTTTGCATGGAGTCCTTTAATGGTCACATGAGTAGTCATGTGACGCACACTACATCTAAATTTATTATAAACACATTCAAGATGGTCCGATTTGCTCGGTTTAAAGCTGACCAAAATTTTATTCAACACCCATGTGACCAGTTATTGGTACAGAGAAAATTTCATTATAGTTTTTACGACATTTATCCTATGTGGCAAGTTAACATTGACCATTTTATGGTTCTTTAACTTCATATGAAGCAAAGCTTGAATGAACAGAAAATTGTCCTGCCTAATTAGTAGAATGAATAAAATAAGTCCATTTTAGTAAATCAGAGTAAATTTAATGAACATACTTCCACAGAGACCATCATCTGCCTGTTCCTTCTTGTGTAATTTTGGAGCATATGGTAATATGTATCCTTCCATTGGCCAGTCATAATCCTAAAATGAATAAAAAATATTCCATACATATCTATAAGTAATACATCATTTTCTCTTTTCTTTGCTAGTAAACAGCATACATTGTATTTCAGAGACATTTTCTGGTTTTGTTAACCACCAAAATATCAAAAAATGTCTATGAAAGATTTTACATCCAATATTTATGTTTTCAAAAATACTTTCAAATGATAAGATAAACACTGGGACAGAAAATAAAGTTCACAAGATAAGGATACTGCACAACACAGTCACTGTAGGAACTTAAAAAAACACTGGTGTTTTGTATTTCATGAATTATCACCTTACCATATTAAGGGATCCATCTGCTTTGACAGGCCATGACAGTGCCTGTTTGTTCCATTCTGGGTTGGTGGCATCATTGAATTTCCACTGTCCAAGGTTTCCAAACTTCTCTTGTTTCAAGGCAAACCTAGTGTATAAGTTATATATATTTATTATTCATTGATAAAAGAAGAAACTAGTAACTTACAGCCATTTCACTTAGGTTGCTAATACTTCAAACAGATCTATGCTTATGATTTTTTGAAAAGCAACTGCCTTTTTGTTTCAGAAGAGAAAATTGCTATCCACAGGTGGAATTATAGGAGAATGAATAGTACCCAGTTTCTCCAATAAGGAGCCAGGTTAAAGAAAAGGCTGAAATAAGTTTTAATAAATTTTTCAGTGATAATAAGTCAATGACCTTTATTACTTAATTTAAAGGCCACTAAGACTTAAATAGCATGAAAAGTGCAATAAATAACAACAGCTTAAGTTAGCAAAATCTTAGTTTCATGCTTCAAGCAATTTATCAAAGATTGCAGCAACTTTAACTAGAAATGTGTCCACAGGACACAGGTGCTCCCACCACCTTGTGCCTTTGTCAGAAAGAATGTACAGACAGACACAGTCACAGGCAAACAGAAAAATCTTATTTGCTGCATGCCGTACAAGTTGGGGAATAATCACTGAACTTTTACCTAAGATTTTTTAAAATGCCTATTTTGTACTTTGTAAAGGGCAATAACTGAGGTTACACTGGGATCTGTTGCTAAAGAAAAACCCAGGTGCACAACAACTCATCATGGTGAACATTCCTGGACTGTTTCATACTTACAATTCAAGTACTTTATGATCTAAGCATGACACAAACTTTAAAATGCCCATTTTTACTATCTGAAGGGTTGTAACTGAGGTCATACTGGGATGAGCTGATTACAAAACCCCAGGTGCACACCAACTCACCATAGCTCACATGTATAGAAGGTTTTGTGATATCATATAAAACACTTCAGGAGCTACATGTGACACACTTTAAAATGCTCATTTTTACTATTTCAAGGGCTGTAACTGAGGTCATACTGGGATGAGATGGAGACAAAATCCCAAGTGCACAACAACTCACATTCATGGAAGCTTTTCTGATTCCATTTCAAATCCATTAGGATTATGTGAGACACAAACTTTTCAGATGAATGGCCATAGGTAAACATTTGTGCTCAGGTGGTGGTGCACAATAAGAAAAGATTTACCTCTGTAAAGATTTGTCTTTCTTGGTCAGAGGATCTGAGACTATCATGTACACCCTGGTACCAGGCTTTACACCCTCTGGCTGTTCATTATCTTCTGTCTCCTCTCCAAACTTCTTACCCAAGTAGGTTAGTAACATATTGGGGTAAGCCTAAAAAGGAAATATTTATATAAACGGACATGCCCTAATAAGGAATATTTGACTGGGAAATGTGTACAAAAGCAAGCATGTATTGTTATATATCATAAAAGATAGAACACATCAGAATGCCAACTGAATAGAAGTATAGAATTTATCATAAATGAATTCAAAACCAGTGATTGATAATGGATTTAAATAGTGGGGTATTTTTTACCCCTTAATGATACTTTATAATAAATATGGTTCTAGAAATGTAAGCCTTTTTTTTAATATGTCATCTGTTTTACACCAAAAATGGACTAAATGGTTATTAAATTAAACTGGAACACCAATTTTGAGAAATTCGACAGTCCTCAATGCCACAGTGGCAAAACCAATAGTTAGTCTAAATTCCTATGCATGTGCATCCTTCTTTTGCCAGTAAGGTTGAGCACAAATTATGTGCATAGATGTATGTTTAACTGAATTTTTTCTTCTGAACTTATTCCCCATAAATAGTCATTACCTTTGATGCTATGGTGGCATCAGGGTTGAATGTCCAGAGTTGGTGTGGGTTTCCAACCATTTTCTTCTGTAATGATACCACAAAGCCAGACACCTTGGTATCCTTTCCAACAAGGTTGGTCTCAATCTTAAGCTCTGAGATGGCCAAGCATAGTTGTGGGAATGGTTTGATGTAAATAAAACCAGACTGAAAAAAAGTAGATGGTTTAATTTGAATCTTTTTCAAATGGTATTTTAAAAATATTGTTACAAGACAGAAGAACTGTCTTTAAAAGCCACCTCTGCAAATGAATGCTTACATGTACATTCACTCTGTTATGAATGCATAACAATAATGAAAGCTGGTTGTTCATTTTTATGTCTTTCCTTCAATCAAGAGTGATACCTGTTTAAACATATTCTAATTAAGGAAAATTTGCTTCACAGAAGAGCAGAGATTTGATAAATCAAACTAAAGGTTAAATGTCCTACCTTTGAGATGATCCATATTTGTGATTCAGAGGGCCAGAGTTCTTTGTGTCCCTTGGGTAACTTGTGGTTCATTATAATTTCTGGGTACAATACTTTCCTGGGATCAGGCTGTAAAATAAAATGAAAAAAAAAATTACTAAATTACTTAACATTAAAGTCAAATGTTTACCTGAAAATCTTGTTAGCAAATCTAAAGGCAAATTAAGATTTCAAGAAAAGCTTTCTATATAACCTGTATAATGATTGTTTTATATTCTTAAACAGACTTTTACCATGGTTCTTTTGTTGAAAAACATGAAACATCTCCAGTTACATAAAGATATGATACAGCAAAAAGATTTACAAGGAAAGTCTTGACAAATCTAAGCAACAGTTCAAAATATCCAAACTGACCAGTCTAAGAAATCAAGATCATCCCTTAAAACTCAGATGGACTGATCAATTACATAAAACAGAGATAGTTCTATGAAATATTTCAAGACAGATAGTACATGTAGTTTTTATAGACCTTAATCAGAATGGAAGATTACAATTTTTACAGCTAGAACAACAATACTGTGCACATGTTGTAAAGTCAATTAAATCTTTAATTTTTGTAAAAGCAATTAAAATTCACCATGAACTGTAGAAAATGTCCCCTGGAATCCAGCTCTGCCATGCTTGCCATGGATTCAATCTGGGCCCTCTCTCCTTCATATTTGCATGTTTCATAGTCATACACAGCAGGAAAACCTATACTGGCTTCATAATTTTCATAGCTGAAATATAAATTGGTTTAAAATTAGTTTAATGCCTGCAAACAGTCAAGTCAAATCAGGCAGGCCTGGGAAGTTCAAGTACAAGCGGACAAAAAAAAATATACTGCTAACTTTCTCACATAACCATCAATCTGAATTGGAGGTTAAGTGATCTGATGTCAGCAACTTCATCCAAATGACCATGAAAAAGGAACTAAACTATGGAATCCATACATATTATATAGTTTGTATGTCAATACAAATTTACAGTTCCTCTCAATAAATTGGTTTAAGATAATGATTTTTTGCTGTTTTAGGTTGAGTACAAGTTTCCTTTAAGACTTTACTTCTGCTAATGGTTTTAAGCATTTGCTGTTAACAACACCATACTATGAAATAAAGAAAAAAGAAATTTCTATAAAAGCAGACATTTGTTTTAGGGAACTTCAATTAATCCTCATAATTAAGCTTGTAATAATAGTTGTTCTATATTGCATAAACATAATAAAACAGCTGAAATTAGAAAACATACTCAGTCATGCCTTCCACCACACTATCCTCTGGCATTAATTGTTCACGAAGGATCACTTGTTTTTCACCAAACACGTCTTTTCCTCGTGCAATGTCAAAAATCACTTGTAAACAATATGCTGAAAAAAACAAAAAACAATTACACACACACAGAACAAGTAAAAGAAATATACATATACTAATATAAACAAAGTATACAATTTTCCCTGAAAACTGCACAAAAAAGATTTAGAAAGCAGATTTGATCCAGTCTGTTTTTTTTGCATGGATGCAATAGAATGCAGAGTCTGTATTACACTTATAACATCTTGAAACGATAGACAGAAGTTTTTTTCCCTTCACCATTTGTAGAATTTTTGCTTGTATTTTAAATGCGCTTTACTTACTAAATGGAGTGATATATGCCTCTCCAAATGATACCCAGATCTGTTCATCTGTCTGCAGTGTGAACACATCTGTAACTTCACGACCAAACTGGTTGAATATCTTCTTGGCAACTGGTGCCAATTTTGGGTTTTGAGGATTCACAAACATACCAGATAACTCATCCAGTAACTGTGGAGATTAAACAGGGAGTTACTGTGAAATCATTTTTGTTCGCGTAGGACGAATTTTCGCGTATTTTGCGCCAGGAACAATGCGCGAATTTAAGACCGCGCTTTTATTAAACTAATAAAACATTTACGTTATCCGAATCTTGATCCTGTCCGAAATACCTAGCAAAATTAAAATGAAACTTATTTTGTTTTCTTTTTAAGTATGTTTCGTTTGCATTTTCTTGAATTGTTGAACGCTTGTTTGAAGCGTTTACTAATAATTATTGTATCGTTGTCATAATTCGTTAATTGTTTTTTTAGCATAATTGATTAGGGACCGGTTACAAAAGACCTGTAGGTATCGATCTTTTAATCTGTGCACACTTAATTAACCTGTGTCAATCAACGTCAATTAACAGTTGGACCTGCCAATTTGTATATTCGAAAGCGGACCGCGGTAATTGACACGTATACACTCGGTCGGTGGTGATCCAGCGTCATGCAGCTGTCGTCTGCTTTTTATGCTGATAAAAAAAAATTGAAGCTGAAATTGAAAATGCGCGAATTTAGCACCGCGCGAACGTACTCTTTTTGCCGTTTGCGCGAAATTTCATCCCAGCGAATTTAAATGATTTCACAGTAAGTTAATAGACACTTTAAGACAAATATCAAATATCAAATGTCAATGATTAGGAATATAAGCTTATTTTATTATAGACTTTCACCTCATAGCATATTTGCTGGCATATAACTTCAGCAAATACCACAGGTACAGTAACATGAAGTTAAGTCTTTAAACCATATGCTGTTACATATATCTACACTGAAAGAGTAAATACTTAAACTTAAGTTTTCAGCAAAAACTGCTAAGAACCTGTCAGTGTTTTGCCTCACCAGGAGGTAGGCATACCAAAGGGATTTAGAACAACTGCAAATATGGCTGTCTAATTCCCAAACCCTCGAAAATGTGCTCAGTCTTTATCCCTGGGATCACAGCTGCTCTGGACAATCAAGCCTGTGAGGGCATAAAATCTAGTTAAATCTTATTTCTTGAAGGATATCTCACCAAACCTATCAAAATCCCACTTTTTGGGATTCTTTGTAAATTTTATTTCCCCTAAATGCAGACAGACTCTCCCCAATACCACCAGACAAAACGTTGATAGATGCATACAAATGTAACATAATACAATGCAGTGATCATGCTACTTTTAAATGAAAAAGTTGTTAAATGAAACCTACTCTTTGAAGCAAGATTTCCTTTGTACTTCCCTGGGTAGCTTTGCGTAAATTGAAGTAGAAATCTCTGGGAGCATTCACTGTTCCATTTTCATGCACCTGAAATGGTTACAGCCACTTTCTAGAGACAAGATCCAAGCTCAAAAAGTCATCAAAGGTTTCAGTAACAAAACAGGGATTAAGAAACATTTTATCACTTCAGGTATTTAAGTTTATACAATGTTGTAGGTACTGAATACTCTATTTACAGCAGCTCAGAAAGATTGACTGATTCATTCATATTAATATATAATATAATGCATTTTAGTAACTGAATGTATTTTTTAAAATGGAGGCATAATTCCATGTTAAAGATTAACAAGGAAAGATTTTACGACCTTGAAAATTTTCTCTTTAAACTGCTTAGCAGGAAAAATATTTTCAAGACCTACACATCCCTGCTTGGAAACATTAAAATGCATTAACCATATATAAATTATACACAAATGATTATGTTCAACAAGGGTATTGTACCTTTAATTTAAGTCCTGGCATGCCAACCATTTTGTAACTTTTATCGTTTGGTAATTTCTTGATATGTCTCATCCTATAGTTTGTACCTTCCTCCTCTTCTTGGTCGACCATCTCCTGTAGGTTCTCTAACTTCTCTTCAATTCTCTCTAAAGTTGCACTTAGCTGCTCTATATCTTTGTCAGTCTGCAAGAAAATTTCATGATCGTACATTCTTGTAACATTGAAACGTGTATACAATCAAAGTTAAAAATGTGCTTATATCAACAGAAAGTAATGAGACTGACAATGAATTTCTCATTATTAAACTTCAGCTGTACCCATTTAACTCTGTACCAGATAGCTCTATCTATTACATCTCCACTACAACAAATATTATTTCTTCTTACATAAACAATAGCCTCTTCAACTTCTTCTTTTGACATTGAGAGAATTTTGATAGCAACTGTGACCTTATCTTCTTCTCCATCACGCATGTGTATCAACTGAAATGTATAGCGAAACACAAACAAATAAAATACCTTTTGAACAGAAGGTTCTTTTTGAATGCAAAAACAAATTATCATACTTAGCACTAGCATACAATACTATCTGTACTGTTTGGTTGGTTCACGTCAACTCATAGCTTGAACAGGTGTGGGTCAAGAAAGACGATACAAATTATGCCAAAAGTTCAGCAAGAAATACACGCACCTTAACAGTACACTGGTTTAGATGAAAGTGGCAGTCATTATGCACTGATTTAATATAAGTTATGTACTGTTAATCAATTTTCAGAACCTAAAAATAACCCCTAACTTATATGTTCATTACATCCTATGATCATAATGTCTTATTATTTTTACCTCCTTCCTAAAAGTCTTTGCCTCCTTGATCCGACCCTTTAAGACCTCTTTTATGGTGATTAGGAAATCCCTAGTGCCAGAGGGACTGAAGCCCTCTCCTGTCGACACCCAGACAGGCCCGAGTACCATGGTGCCTCCTGGCTGCAAACACTCATCCAAGATTGGTGCTGCAAAGAATTAAGTTATCTTATCAAAGTAAACATTTTCATAAAATTTTTATTTTTTATTTTTACTCCATTAAAACATATATAAAAATAAAAAAAACATTGCTAGTTATCTATTATATATTATCTGAATTTTATGTGTAAAGTAATTTTACTAAAAATAATCGTTAACAGTGAAAAAGTATTGTCATTACTGTCCGCTAGTGATGAGATCTCATTCCCTTCCCAATCATACAGAATTCTTGCATGACTGCGTAGATCTAGTTTAGCTGTACATGCAACCAGAAACTGAAATGAGACATAAACGCCATAATGAAACTGTTTTTCCCAAAAACCACCTACGTGATTTGAATTTTAAAGAATTGTAATTGAAATGTAATATTAATCATTTTTGGGAAAAGTAACACACACTGCAAATTAAGAAAAGAATTAAATGTATACAAAGAAAAAGATTTCATCAAAGTAACAAACATATTGTTCTAAAAATTCTAATAAAATTTTTTTTTTAATGAATAACATGATCTACAAACCCATCCTGTGATTTTAATTCGATTAAAATTTAGAACAATATAGTTGGTAAATCAAGTAGCATCTCATGATAGGAACACATGTAGAAATTACATTTTATTTTTGATATAAAGTAAAGCATTAGGAATAAGAATTAGTCTGAAAACTTACACTTTCTTTGTGATATAAAGTAAAACATTTAGTACCAGAATCACAAAAGATCATAAACATCATATTAAACTATGTCAATGCATTGACAAAATCATGTACATAAAGTCTCAAGAAATTAGAAAAAATACTGCAATACAATACAACTGAACAAAATATAGTTTCAACCACTAAAAACTGTAATTCAAAGAAGAGGGTCACTGAAAGTCAAGATGTCAAACAGGAAGCAATTCTGAAATTAAGGTTTTTGAGAAATTTTAAATGCAATTTACTACATACTACATGTATATAAAACTGATATAAGTGTTTAATGGTGCAACACAATCTTACAAAGAAGTCCGCAATCTACATTAAAGCTAAAACTTAACCTGTTAACCTTAAAATGATATTATCTCTAATCCTTTCATTTCCATTTAACACACGAGGTCACAACTTAATACTGTGATTGCACAATGTACTTAGTTTATGCTAATCCAATTAGATATAAACATTCTTTAAACAGCCATGTTTAAAGACCATTTATAAGTGAAACAATTACAAGTTTATGAGATGAGACTTTCCAAATGTACTAGAATACAAAATAAATATGGATCAAAGACTAAATGAATGTTATCATAACTGGTCTGTCTGCATTTATAAAGCTGATGTATTCTAGTTTACATCAAAAGCAAAGAATTTATATGACCACTTCATGACTTTGACCAGTACTTGCATTCCAAGGAAAAGCATGGAAGTCACAGTAAACAGGATCTAAATCTGTGACCTCCTTTTACTTGCTTTTGAAGAGAATGAGAAATTTGCCAACTTTGTTGATATTCAATTCAGAATATTTTCATAGTATAACATTTTCCAGTGTCATTGGTCCATTATATAACATTAACTGCAAGGGACAAATGCCGTCTAACTTAAAAAGTGCTCAACAGAAAATTAGATAACAAAAAACGTACCTCTTCAAGTTTGGAAAGATCTGCAACTACCTCCACAGGTTCTGTACATTTACCATTCCTATATACAATAATGCGAACACGCTTCACGTCGGCAAGTTTCCTGGAGAAAAAAGAAAAACTTGACAACAAAAGTGAACAATAATCAAAAAGTGAAACTAAAATCTGATTAAAAACTTTTAACCTCTGTCCTAAAATTTGAATGAGAATTATTTACTAGTTTTCTATTTACTTCATAAAATACAAATGTCTTCAGCAAAGAAAAAACATAGCGGGTCAAGATATCCAGTGATCAATCACTTGCTTGCTTAGCAAAAAAGTATCTAACATTACTCTGTTATAGTAATTAGGTTGTTGCCTCTTCAAAAATGGTAGCTGTTTTGGCAGGGTGCCAATTACATCTTTCAACTGGACCTGTAACATTTACAGTTCTTCAAAGGATGTTTACATAAATGACTCTGTCATACATGTTCTCTCCGAAGTCTGAAATGTTACAGTTAAATTTGGCATTACTGTTTAAAATTAAATAAATATGGTAAAATATCTATCTGACTACACATCAGTATCACAGAAACTTACTTCATCCTCTTTGACAACCTTGGTTTTGATACTTTCTTTTTTCCCTCTTCTGGTAGCATGACCCCTGTAAGGGTCCATTTAGCCCCATTGCTTGAAATTATATTTCCTGAAAATGAGAACAAGTTTACTGAATTACTGAGTTTTCATGCATACATTCTGTCAGATAACAATAAGAGCCAAGCAGGCATAAACCACAATCATGACCTTAAATCAGTGAAAAGTCACAGCTGAATACCTTAGTAACAATATAAATATCTGAAAGAAAGAGTAAATTTTTAGACATGGAAAGTTTTTGCTAATAAAAGCTACATTTGTTTGCGAGTCTAGGGAGTTCTTCATAGACTGGTAAATGAAACAATTAGTGGTTGTACAATCTCATTGTAAAAAACATGATATTTTCAAACACTGGCAAATTATACACTCACGTTTAGTGCTTGCGTAAGGATCTTTAAAATTTTCTCCTGCGGAAATGTAAACCTCTGAGTCAAGTGGGATGTCTTTTTCTGTAAACACTTCTATACCATCCTCAAGAAAAACTCGGCGGGCAGCAAACGGAAGATTAAGCTTCTCTGTACAGTATTCTAACAACTGTGATAAAAAAATTTCAATTTATCTTCACCCTGCAGGTGTCAACTGACTCACATCTGTGCAGTCTGAACATGGTCTGCACTATTTGCCATTAAGTCAGTAAATTTTCAATAAGCACCCACATAAACAATGGATCTGTCCAAACTCCAAAATGAAAGAAGACAAGTCCATTTTTAATATTTAGCAGGCTAAGGGTTAGGGATACAAGCTTCTTTCTAAGTCATTTAAGACAACATTATGATGGAACCAAGAGGCAAATACTTTCAGTTCCCTGGCTTACAGCACAATGGACTAAGGCATGTGTAGATTAAATGTTTTTGCAAAAAGGACACACATCATGCTCCAGCTTGGATTTTATCCCTTGAACTAGCTTTTGTTTGTGTGTTTTTTAATAGGGTTTAAGACCAATTTCAACCTCTTTTTGGTCATATTCTGGTGGTCAGTCCACCTAACAAGTATTCCTGGGTATCAAACCAGTTTACTAACCAATCTATCTACAAGCGAAGACGACTCCTTCTCTTGTAACAGAGGTGAGGGACAAATTTCCTTTGAACCCGTTGTCCTAAATCAGTTATCATGGAGAAATTTAGTCGGTCCTGGTGGGGTTTGAACTGAGATAGCCTGGCTTGATAATCCTATGCTGTTACAACTGAGCTAGCCTGGTCAGCCCCTAGAACTAGCAAACCAATCCTTAATGCCTAAACCATTGAACTACCCATAAGTTTGTTACAGAACAAAATTTCTCAAAGATAATGTTTTTTTGTGTAATTTTACTATTTACTGACTACTGGCACTGGCGTTTTCTGTTAAAGGTAGATTTAAAGGTGAAAATTTATAAAATTGATTTTCCAGAAAGTCCTTAACAGGGCTGAGTCACACGAACTGCAGGTAAACTGGTCAGTTACAAGACCCTTGATAAACAGAAAAAACTCAATTCAAATAATGAAGAGAAACAAAGAGTTACCATTTTTATGTTTGGTGCAGCCAGTCTTACAAAGGGCTCCCTGGTTCCATTTCTGAATGCCGTCACTCTTATAGTATGTGGCTGTTTTTTATACTGTGATTTGATCTTTCGTCCTGGAACAAGAATATGTTTCATTAGTGGGTATAATTGTTAATTTGACAAGTATACAAAAATTACAGTGAGGCTCAATGTGATTTACCTCTAAACTGGCACTATACCTATGCTTGTCTGTCGGAAGAGGTGCCACTGTTTAAAGTCTATAAATAAATCAATCTGTATTCTTTCAAAATTGAAAAGTCTTATTCATACATGAAAGTGTTCTAATTCATATTAGCATTTTTTCTTATCTCTTACTCATTTATGAGGTAATAGATACATTGTATGAATATCTATTAGTTTGGCCCATGATCAAACTTCACAGAAGTGTAGGCTAAATAGGGCCTGTACTGGTTGCAAAAGCAACTGTCAATGGCAGCATATGGTCCATACTGAACTTTGAAATAATACTCAATAACAGAAAAGGGCAAAATTTTTTTAAGTCTTTGTTCCTTTCTGATTCCAGAATCATCCTGAATTTAACTGTACAAATGCACAGTTACTATTCCTCTTTGTACATTTGTGTAGTGAAATTAAAAAAAAAAAATGTCTTCACCTCCATAGTAGGTTGACCGCCCAGAGAAGGGTCTTCCTCGGCCATAGTACGATAACGTTGAGGCAGCACTTGTAGGTCTGTTCAGTCTGAAATAAACGACATTTATGCATTTGAAATATTAATGATTCATTCATAGCTCAGTGATAACGTAACTTCTTGAATGCTCACTTACCTAAACATTGTTTTGTAAAGACCAGCTCAAAAGACCACTTTATTTCAAAGTGGTATTTGAAGGTCCAAAGTGTAAAGTTAAGAACAAAATTTTAATGATACTTGTCATTATGATTAATTCAGTAATAAGACCACTTTTTGACCAATCATATTAACAAGATTTTACTATATTGTAATTCAAAAGTAGAAGAAAATTTCAATAGTTTAATTTTCATCTACCTAAATATTTAATGTGTGGAATAGGTGAAAATTTATGCTCTGTTTCAGCCATTTGGTGAATATCATGATACACTAACACTTGGAATATAAATACTGTACATTGTACTCAATGGTTAACATCAGCTTAATTTTGTCCTTAAAAAAAGCATCAAAATTTATAATACAATTCTATGGCAATGGGTCTAAGGTTATCCTTCATGCAGGCTTTTCATGAATTTGAAAATTTTCTGCTTTCCAACTTGAGTAATTTATTGAAGGTAACTTTAACAAGCACTGTTTACTGAGGAAATTCTGAGTTCATATAACAAGCTGCAAGTTGTTTAAATTGAAAGACATACAGAACTTGTATGAATTTTCACAATCAAGCCATTAAAAACTACTTATTGCATAACTAATGCCACTGATCGTAAATTCCAAAATGTTTTCACCGAAAAGAGACTGAAATGGGAAAAGCCCAGAAAGCTTTCTCAAAATTTTACATTTTATATTAACAAACACACTTACTTGTTTCGTTTTACCGGGGCACTTGCTGGTCTTTGTCGTCTCAGACTCTTTTCTGTTATAATCAGCTGATACGTTTCAGGGCCTTCCTCATTATTATTGTTCCTAGGGGTGGCAGGGTCCCATAAACTAGGGTCAGCAATAAATTTTGCATCAATTTTTGGTTTTCCAGAATTGCAGATATTTGATGCCGATACCGGGCGTCTGGTACGGTATTTGTATGTGTAGTCAGAGTGTGGAAGTTTCTGGGTGTATGGTGATGGTTTTGGGCCTCTGAAAATGTTTCAAAAGAAATATAGGTTGAAACAAAATAGAAAAAAATATAACAAAATATTTTTTTGAAGTTATTATTGTTAAAAATTTAGACAAACATTCTGTCAATCCACATTAACTAACTCTAAGGCTTACGCAATTTGATTGGTAAGTATAAAAATATTGTATATCCACCTCATTTAAAATGTATTTACAATAGTTTTACACTGACTCCTCAAATTAGAACAGCAGATTCAATATCATTAGATATAAATAACTCACAATATTCAATAGCATGACTGTGCATCTGGCATCAGTCAACCTATTAAGTTCAGTACTGATGAAGACACTCCTAAGGTTGTCACTTTAAAATCTGTTTTTCACAGACTATTACAGAAGTACCAATGAAAATGTAAATAAACTATCTTGATAATTCAGTGCAAAACTATTGCATCGATTTCTTAATTCATTACATTTTACGTAAGTTTTTCTTATTCTTTAAAATGATTATTCTGCTAATAATGTCAATTGTTAATCACTTACTCATCATGAGCTTGGCGTGATTTCTTTGTATTTCTCAGTTCATCCAGGTATTGTGCTATCAGTAGATCTTCATAACTAACAAGACCCCCTGGACCTCCATGGGTCTGGTTCTTAAGGTTGACCTGCTGTGTGGTTGTCACAAGTTTTCTCCCCTGTCTACTCTCTGCCCAGCGTACAGTCGACATGTTTGAATCTGTAAAATAAAAAAGTATTGAAAGTGATAAAAATTCAATTTTTATTGGAAATTAAATATGACAGGATAATAATTCTCTGACAGTTACATAAAGATTAACAAACTGTGCATATTTACACAATCCCTAAATGTAGAAAAAAGAAAATGCATACCCCCAAAAAAATCAAGAGGTTGATCAAAGGGTTCATCAAATGGCTGGCAGGCTAAAACAAAATCTGTCAAAAAGTAAGAAACAAACAGTTCTACAATCCAACATGGGTTACAATTCTTAAGCAGTATTCAACAGATATAGTAAAATCTTATCTGCTGGCAAACGTAAAAAGCTTAAGACTCAAGCATAACATTTTCCTTTGTTTTAAGCACCTCTGAGTGAATGTACTTTGTGAAACTCAAGATTAATTTAGGCAAAATTGTTTCATTCTGCTAAAAATAAAATTTCGCTCTTGAAAAACTTAGACATTAAAACTCCCTGATGCATTAAGGGTTTGGTGGTATCCCTTTTAGATTGAGTGCTAACTCTTGAAGTTGCTAACACTGCAAAGTATATTCTAACAAGTTATGCAGTAACTTATTTCATACGAAACAAAGTATAACATTTAGCTTATAATAACAACTATACCTTGCCTTTGTTGTTCATCTGAAGTCTGAAATCGGACATGCTTTCTATCAAAACCCGGTATCTTAAAAAATGTCATTGACTCCATTTTCTCACAAACAATTCTTTTAACATATATTTTTTTCCAAACACGCTGTATCCATTTAAACTAAAACTAATTTTTCAGCTTCTTCTTAATAATTAATTTAAAATATATTCTTTTTGTATTTTTTACAATTCTGCTACTGTTCCACACAAAAAACCCACTTCAATGCATATCCATTTTAAAAACAACATTTTTAAATTTTCCACGACAAATATCAAAACTATTATAATTTTCACTTCTGTTATTTTTCCAGAATTTTTTTTCCCATGCCCTTTCATTACATTCCATAAAGTTTGTTCTATAATCTTATCTTTTTCAAATAAATTACAACTTTTTATAAATCAGAATATTTGTTCACAATTATTTCTATTATTGCTTTAATCCTGTTATATATTTCAACTCCACCCATTTGCCCGGAAACTGCTGAATCAAGAGCCACACTAATTTCTAAGTACTCGGTAAATGTGTCCACAGAAATTCTTTAGTAATTCATTCTGCTTGGTGATGTATTGTAGTCCATTAATGACAGTACATCTAATCAATATTACGATGTTACACCTTTAATCCCAGTTGTCACCTGAAGACAACCAAGTCACAATGTGATCACAGCAACTGTCAATGACTACGGCAGTGTTTATTGATAGCTCGGCGTATTTTGTGACTGTTATATACAAATGTATGTATATACTTGCTGGCTCATTTTAACAAAAGGGACCTCATAGATGTGTATAAAATAAAGTCAAAATAACGTCTAAAAGCACTTGCAACTAAGGTTGGATTTCGTTTAAAAAGTGTCATCTCTAAAACAACTTTGCAAGCATCCATGACAGATCACATTTAGTAAGCACATCCTTAACTCACCTTAATACTCTCATAGCATGTTGCAAATTAACCAGATTTTAACTTAATCAAAGTGTCTCATTATTAAAACAGAATAGGTCAATGTATTTCTTTCTTTGTTATTATTTGATAAACTAACTGATATAATATATAGTATTATATAATATAATACAAAAGAACAAAATAATAAAAAAAATATTATCCTAGGTTACTAACAAAAGTGGAGAAGACATATCATTTAGTAATGTACAATTCAACATATATTCAACTACATGTATTATTAAACAGCAGAAAGTTTAGAAATTTCAGTAAGTAGTTCTGTTTGCATACCGTGTATTGCTGAGCTGACTTGAGATAAACTGCCAAAACTATACAGAATAAAAGTGAAACTTATCATGGTGGTTTTTCTTCTCCTATGCAATAATTAATGCAAATACAATTTGTTACTCTGTGGCCTGACATGTCATGGGTTCTTGTGAAGCAGTATGAATCATGAGATTAAGGATGTTAAAAAAACCTAGTTATCCTTCAACTAAAATAACATTTGTCATGATTTTTTTTTTTTACAAAGCAACCACTGGCATACAGGTAGTCCATTTTAAATGTGTCACAAATATGTAAGTACTGACAACAGTAACACTATATCAATTAAATCTCTCACAGTTTCTGTAAATTACACCTCACTTTTGACACGCATAAGATAAACTATCACACATCTCATGTAAGACACTTAACATCAAGTAATCTTCAATCTTGAAACATCGCAGGATTCCGCTGATCCATAAGTCATTCAAACATCAAACTGCTTTTAACTAGCTGAGACATAACTATTGAACGTAATGTTTGAATAGCGTTAACTCAAAGGCCGCAAGCAATGATTACCAGCAAGGCAGGTAGAAACAATTACCAACGAACAATACATGACTGACACGTACTGTGCTGCGCATGTGACTGTAGAAATATAATTCAAAATGTATTTCAAAACTAATTAATCTGATAAAAATCATATCTTCAAAATCAATGCTATGGATGTTGCTAAGTGTATTTCATTGAAATTGAAAACTGATGCACTTTCATCAGCTAGGGCATTAATTGAGCCTCAAGTTACATTGTATACATCTGCTACCGTACTTAACAGAATTGCTAAGAACTTTCCAATAAATGCATCCCTTAACTTGAAACAAATGGACATGTCAAATGTTTCAACTGCGTGTTTAGACTTGGATATTCAGAGGTGCACAAAATAAAGCAAAAGATGACCTTGCACTTAATTAATGTTTCTGCAAATATTCTGCAACAGAGGAAAGAAATCAATCAAACCTGATTAAAGTCATATCCTCAGAAGGCGATTTGAAATGTATCATTTTAATATTTGAATTTCACAAAATATGAATCATCTGTTTCTATGTTATTTAATTAAGACAAACACAGACACTTTCACCTAAATATTCTAGTTCGTATTTTCTCTAGATAAATGGTACTTAATGCCCTCTATCAGTCAAAGTCATATCAGCCTGTTTATTTCAACCATCATTCCTAGAAAGGACCAGTTCTTAACTCCAATCCTCCATATGAAACTTTTACAGATCAATGTAAATGCTCAGTAATGGGTCTCGAACTTATGACCATCTATGAGTGTGAGTGAAGCTATTTGAAGGCAGCAGATTTAATCATTTGAGTCGGGAGATGGGTCCCAGAAGATGCTACCAGGTCATCTACATTGCAATGTACATGTTTGATATTCACTTTTAACAAGAATCGAAATGAATACAGACTTTTGAAAAGCTTCCTTCATCCAATGATTATCTGCAGAACTTGATTAATCATATTATTTACAGATAGGAAAATCCATTATTTCAACAATAAATCCAATTCATAATTGCAGACACTGTCATTTTCACGAAATAAACCAGCCAACTGTTTAAGGGAATGCACTTAAAAACAAAATTACTCAATGGAAGTTTTAATTCCTATTCATGTTACACGAAAATTAAATGCAAAACATTTTTTTGATTACTTTTGAGAAGTGCTCAATAATATCACAATTTATGATTCATTAAGTAAACTAAAAACATGATTAAATTCAGCTTTAAGCATATTTTGATTTTAATCAAATCCTGCTGTGAAATCTGAAGTTTGTTTGCATCTATGGTAGATTATTTTTCATTTTAAACAAACAAGGCAAGCAAATATTGGAAGATCACACTTTAATCCACAACTCTTCATATATTCTGACGTAAGATAATCGTCTACCAACAGTTTTAAGTACAATTTTCTGGCGAGAGGGCGTTTTGTTTACTGTATCTATAGAAATAGACATTGCCACTGAGAATTCTCACTAAATTACACCATTACTTGTAATTAATAATGTAGCGTAACAGGCATACCTCAGTAACTGTTGATCACTTGGGTGCTTTCTATAAAAGTTCCTTGAACATTAATCATGACACATTTTACATTTTAAATAATTAACTCAAAAACATCACCAGCTCTTGCATTATGACTGAAAAGCATACCTCATGGCAAAAGCAAATGGGTTAGGAATAATTAATGTTGTTTTTAATTTTTCATTAGATATATATCATTTTAAATGACAGCAACATTGCCTGAAAAAGAAATTAAAAACTTGATACAAGTCTTCACAAACAAGTGCTTTCTAAGTGTTTTTTTTTTGTGCCATTAGGAATAACCATCTCTCTCCAACACCAACAACAACATACAAACGGAACTTTCCTTGACCTTGACCTTTGATACAGAGGTCAATCTATGAGTCAACAAGCAGACTCTGGAACAAATCAGTATGGTCTTAACAGATGACCAAGTGACCAAAGATAGAACTGTTCTGTTGTTATGTGCATGTATAATAATTACACAAAAAAATGAAGAGGTTTATTTGGGAAAGCATTAATTAGAGGGTATATGGTATATGCTTGAAATACATTTCAAGTTTTATTAAGTTCATTGAAGTGGAGCCAGTGACATAAGCCAGAGCAATAATTGATCCATTTCACTATTATATTTGCTAATATTTCCTTTATATACATGTATATATATCTTAAGCATTAGCATAATGTCAACACAAGTTTACTTTTGCTGAAATAAGCTGCAATAGCCTCCAATGATTCTACTTAGATTCACAGTCACATACTTTTTCTTACTATCATGTTAATACTGTATTTTTACTCATCAAAGATACAATTATTAAATGGTATTAACTTACTTTATGTAAGTAACAAATGCCTTAAAAATCATTTCTGATGCTTAAGAAAAAAGAAAGGCACTTCTTAACTTGCCTAAATTGTCTTTATATACATGTATAGTGCTAGCTGAAAATCTTCGTCTGGTTTTGTCCAAACTGTGAAATTCAACAACTGAATATTGTTTATTTTATCTGCTGAGTGATGCCCTGCAGCTTCGAGCAAAGGGTTAAAGTCTTTCTCTAATTGTTATTCTAACACTATCTGCAATTCGCCGACAATAAACAAAGAATGAATTGAGCGTGATATATCATAGGCAGTATAGCACGCTGAACACAAGCGCGCGCGCGCCGACGTCACTGCGAACGTTACTGTTAAATAGTGCACATACTTGTGCCCCTTATAAATATACCTACGTGTTAGAATGGAAATAGATTTTAACATTTTCATGATCTACCGTCGTATATATCACGGTTTCTCGTTCATATGCGTAGTTATTTAATCACTCAGGCCTACGGCCTTCGTGATTAAATTACTACGCATCTGAACTCGACACTGTGCTATATCAGACGGTATATCACTCAAACTTAAAATCTATTTCCTAAATATAGATAAGATAAGATAAGATAATTTTATTTGCAATCCAGAAGGTCTATGACCCATGTGGCATATCATACAAAGAAATACAAATGGCAACAAAGAAATATGGCGAAAAATAAACTGCATGAACGTAACATCGTTTACATGTTTAACATAGAATAATATATACAATGTAAATATCAGCATCATTACAGAAAGAAAGTAACTTAAATTCCAAATAAATATACCATGTATACGGTAAGAGGTAAATTACAAAGTATGTTCATAACTTCCTCATATCTCACTTAGAAGAGCCATCTCTTCTATTTCTAAAATAGTGTTCTAATATTTCATATAAACAAGATATGACATCTGTTAAAGATCCTGCAACAATTACAAACAATAAAATATATTAAATTAACAAGATTTTCATAATGATGAGTTACAAGTGAGCTTTTATAAAGCATTTCCAAATTTCAAATGGCTAAAATCACAATGACCACCAGTTTCACTATTTGAAGATACCTCCACAAAGTTCAAATTTATCGCTAATAACACAAGTGCAGTAATTAGATCATATAATTATATACACTGACACACAAAATAAACTGTGTACTTTTATATTTGCTATATTTTCGTGATTACTCCGAATAACTGGTTGAATTTTTTCCATCTGAGTACTGGCGCACTTGCCTGTAGACATATTGCATTAAATTGACCGACATTTTATAGGATGTTTTACCTCAAGACGGCTTGAACGCTAATACTGTATGCAACTTTATGCATGTGCACATCGAGCAATATGTTTTTCATGTTTTATTTGTCAATGACCGATTTACTGAACCTTAACGCATTGAAAAATCACAATTTCAAATTGAATTTGGCTCATTAACACGATGCCACAGCTTCGAGAAAATGATAAGAGTTCAAGCTCTTGTGCTTCTTAGGTCGAGATGAAGTGCCACTGAAGTTGCGAGACAGTTTAACTGCAATCGCAACACAATTATCAATCTGCTGCAGTGTTTTCAGCAATCTGGAAGCGTAAGAGATGGCATTCATTCAGGCAGGCCAAAGATAACGACTGCACGTCAAGACAGTATATTACGTTAACACATCTACATGACAGGTTTAAAACCGCTACAAGTACTGCGAGACAAGTTGGCATATCTAGACAAACCGTTCTGAATCGTTTGAGCATGATTGCAAACCCAATCAGGGCCAGACGGCCAGATTATTAATTCTCGTAACGGTAATCCACGGAGACTCTGGGCTTTATGTCATTTACATTGGACTCGTGTCCAGTGGGCAAGAGTATTGTTTAGTGACGAGTCACATTTCAATCTGAGTGTTGCATAGAGTACGCGTTTTTCGTCGTCGAGGTGAGTGTTTTGCAGATAACTGCTTATTGGAGTGGGATCGATTTCGTGGAGGCAGCGTTATGGTTTGGGGAGGATAATGGGTGACAGAAAAACAAATTTAGTCGTCATTCCTGGTAATCTAAATGCCCAACATTAAATTGACACTGTACTCTGTCCAGTGGTCATTCCTTTTCTGCGTCAGCATCAAGGTTTACTGATGCACGACAATGCCAGGCCATACACTGCTAGGTCCAAGCAAAATTACCTCGCTAGGCACAATGTTAACTTGCTACCATGGCCGGCTTGCTCACTGGACATGAATCCCATTTAGCACATATGGGATCTTCTTGGATGGAGGGCAGGATGAAATCACATTAATAATAAAACTTGTGACCTTACACTTGCCCTTGTCCAAGAATGGAATGCGATGATGCGTTTTACACTGAAAATTTGTGGTCATATTTATTGCGTTCATTTCGTTAAATTCACAATAATAATAATGGCCCTAATACAATCAAATTAAGCCAGAAGAGTAAAAAGAAGTAACTCACTTAAAAAATGTTAAAGATGAGGATTTTTTTTCAGTAAAGTTGTCCGAATTAGCCACAAGAGTGGTCTGTATCTGCCAAGAAAGTGGTCTGAATCAGCCAAGGAGGGTCCGAATCAGCCTGGGCCGAATCAGCCGGGTTCCATATAGATCTACATCTATTAAATTCAATGTTTATGTGACTGTACAATGTACCTAAATTTAGAGTTATATTAAAATGTACCATCAAAGTTAACACACCCTCACTAATATCTGATGACAACTGCACTATCGATAACTAAACTGTCATGCAGAGTTACTGAATTTGTAAAAGGAAACTTCAGTAGTTCCATACATTCTTCTTACAATGTATTTAAAAGACTGGCATTTCTGCACTGTTAATTTATTATAAAGATTTTGTTTCAGTCGGAAAATCACACTTGAGCTATGTTGTTGTTTTAAAGTATCAGACAGTAAATAAATTTTCATGTACCAAGTATCTAAAGGTTTGTTTCTGATTTTGACATTAAAGTGAAGTGGTAAGCTGAGCAAGCACCTGCTTGCTTCAATTAAGAAATATTAAGATATAATCTGTAAAATGAAAAGTGTCGCTGCCACTTTTATTCACTTTGCTATACAATTTTACTTACTTTTCTAGGTCTCGTACCTTCCAATTACAATATTGTCCTGAAACGTTTATTTTATTGTCAACACTATATTTTGGAAAGTAAATTTACATTGTCGGCCATATTGAAATATTTGGAATCACCTTGGAGATTACGTCACAACTGGTTTGCAGCAAATAACTAAAATATTTTTTTCAAAATATATGAGGTTATGATAATAAACTTCAAAAAGGAAATCTTTAAAAAAAATATAATTATACTTAGCAATGTTATATTTTCATGAAATTTCTTTTAAAAGTGGGTGTACATTTCAGCCTCGTTTTCGCTTCTAATCTAATTGCAAATGGCTGCCATTTGTGAAGGATGATACACCTCCCACTAAAAGTTTAGTGATTTTTTTCTAATTTAACGACTCTAGTTCATAAAGTAGTGTTGCAGGGGGTACGTATTATTGGTTTGCAATTAATGAAAGTCAGTGACAGTATTAACAAATCCACAGATGAACGTAAAGTCATGCCGGTTCATAGAAAATGCAAATCTTTGCTTGACATGTATGATGTTGCAAGGGACGTTAAATCACCTTGCGAGATCATTTTCAGATTTGCGTAATTAATTAAAATCTTATTGAAGAATTGGAGTTTTAATCGCATTTCTTTTGAGGCAGTCCAAAGATTTTAACTTAGTAAATGCAAACTTTCAATAACACCTTCAGTTTTGAGACAGTTTACCCGTTAAGTTAATCCCGTCCACTGTGCACACTTCCCTTGATCTTTAATTGTTCATATTTTAACAAGACATTAACTATTTAAGATGAATGACAAACAAATGCATTTATGTTTTGAAGGGGGTGTGGGGGGGAGGTTGGAGAGCAAATTGTCCTGTTGGCCAGTTTTGATGAATCCGGGTCAGCTCGGCCCTAAAACGTACTCGGCCCCCGAGTCAGCTCGGCCCTATTCCAACTCGGCACGGGTCAACTCGGCCCACTTTTCAATTATTAATATTTAGGTTTGTGTTATCACTATTTATTGTAATTATTGTAATTATTTATAATACACGGATTGACAGTTTCCGAACTAGCTGCAGACAGGCTTTTCTTATCAGTAGAATTGCGAGTAAAGATAACCGATTGTGTATCTCACTGTATTTCTGACTCATGGTAGGTTTAACCGTAAATTTAAATACCTTCAGTGTCAAACAATGTGTTGAAATATACACTGAGAGGAAGCTAAGATCACCAGCTTTTAACTGATGTAATAAATTTTAAAATTGCTATGTTTTTTACAATCTGTATGTGATCAAAGGGTTGTTTCTTTTTTTATGAAAATCTTAATTCTAAGCTTTTGTCAATTACAAACAAATTAAATGAAATTGGTAAAAGACATTAAAGGGACTCCTATTGTCACGGGCTATTATTATCAATCAGTGTGTATGTTAAGGATACCGATTAATTAGGTGATAATTATGATTGACGCATTCATTTAAATTTGATAAGTGACCACCTGCAATTAATTAGAAGCTTAATATGATATTAAGTAAACACGTTTTTGTTTCATATTTTTTTGAATATTACTTTACAAACAAAATGCATCTAAGGAAACACATTTTTATTAGATCTATATTAATTTTATCGAATCTGAAAGACAAATAAATAACATTTTTTTTTCTAAATATACTTTATTTCGGCAGAGGTACATTGTATAATTATTTAATAATAAGATATTTCTTATTATTCATTTACCTTAACAACATGCAAAGCAAAGTTAATACGTTATATATATTTTTTAAAGTGGGCCGAGTTGACCCGTGCCGAGTTGGTATAGGGCCGAGTTGACTCGTTTCCAGTTTTGATAGTAAGTTTAAAAAAACAGAACAAAAGCACCTGTCGTTGTAGCCCAAAAAATTATGCGCAAGGGCTTTTATTATATAGATGATGGTCGCCTTTCACGCACAACTCACTTCAGGGATTTCAATAGATGTGAAATCTGGCGTTTTGACACGAGCAAAATGCCATTCATAAATTTTTGATGCAACCGAAATTCAGTCTTCGGGTTTTCCTGATGCATGGTAATTTCAGCTGATGCGTCAATCAGGAATACATTTTGTGTCACAATAGAATTACAGCACGCCCCTAATCAATGCGATAGGTAAACGTTTTACCTATTAACAAATGACAGCGTTCTGTGGGCGGAGCATCGGCAAGAGTGATCAGTGTACAGTACAGCTCAAGCAATTTTTCCAAAGTCCGCCGATCCCCGCGGATTTTTTTATGGGTGGATTGACACCGCGATGTCCCTGCGACAGTTGTGACTTTCCGCTTATCCACTCGATCGGGTGTAAATTTGTGCTGCGGGATATTGTCACCACGGATCGCTGTGAAATATTGCAGCGGTATTTCGCTCTCTCGGGTGACCATTAATTTATTTATTACTATTACTGTACGTCTGTAAAGTATAATGAACTCAAACACATTTTTTAAAGAAGAAAATCTTTATGTGATCTATGGTCGTTTCGTCAAACCGTCGTCTCGTCAAACTTATTTTATATAGCAAGCAAAAAAGTCGTTTCGTCAAATAAATAATATATAGTATTTCACACCTATTGAAATCAAATTATAATTGATTGCTGAAGTGTGTTTGTGATTCATTAAAATGAATGTGCAATCTACCTAATTAGCGGGATAATAATCATTTTTGTATAATTACCGGTAAGAAAAACAATTAATCAGCGGTACCTTTGCGCGACGTTAAATGTGAACAGCTTTAACGTTAATAGTCTGTTTGCATGTAATCGATCCGTTTTACACTTCGGTAAAATCGGTTATTATCTACTCTAAAAATTAAGTTTGACGAACAAACTACCTGTTTTGTACAGAAAAATAAGTTTGACGAAACGACGGTTTGACGAAACGACCAACACCCCTTTATGTTATGTATTTAAACGACGTTACACCTGTCGTATGCAAATAATTACAAAATTTAAAGATTTGCGTGTGAAATTTTTTTCTCGATGTTTTTCACAACTGCTAAATCATGTTTATTCACCTAAATAAACATATTGATCATGACTGTTACAGGGTTCCCGCTGTCGCTCGCCAAAATTTTAATTCTGGCGCATAAAATCTTTAATTGGTGAATTTTACTGGCTCCAACGTAAGATTGACCCTAGAACTTTAGTCATTAACATTTGAAATGACATTGGTGCATTTTTGAGACCAAAAGGCATCCTATTGAACTCATAGATTCCGGACGGAACACAAAAGGCTGCCTTGTGACGTGTTTTGGATCGTATTTCCGTTTTCTTGAAACTTTTTTTATTGAACTGTTTTGTGATGTGATTCTCCCCGGTAAATGTACATTAATATCGCCAAGCTAATTATATAATTTTATTGATTAAAATCAACAGTAACATTGTAAGTCTTATTGATTTTTTAAGAGAAGACTACGTTGTACATTTACGTGAACATTTACATGTATATCCGAATTAATCACGGCAAATCTCTGTGATTTTTCACTGCGGATTGAGGGGCTTTTTTTACTACCTGTCTGCGGTGATTTGTCACCGTGGCTGACTTTAGTATGTCCCCGCTATTTTCCGCTCGCTGTTAAAAGTGTCCGCGGTGACAGAGCGGAAAGTGGAAAAATTGCTTGAGCTGTACTGTAGCTCTGTGTGTGTGTGTGCTAAATTGCCCCTAATTGATCGAATAATTACTTTTTGTTTATTTACACCTAAACGTGTTAATAGTGATTGAAAGATTTGAAAGGATTTTTAATGTTTATACTGCACTTGCCGGCAGTTATCTGTAGAACATTGAAAACTGCTAAATGCAGAATCGTTATATAAATCATTTAGATTAAAAATGAAATTTCATTGCCGACTATTCTTTCACTTGCATGTTGATGTCATTTTTCTATTAATGTTTGATACTGTACAGTTTTGTATTCTGCTGAAACACCATTAAATATTACAACGAAATAGCAAATATGGGAAACTAGACTTCATCTACAGTACAGCTCCCGCAATATGTACATTTTTCTCTTAAACTCCGCGGACCTAGGGAGGAAAATCACGGAGAATCTCTAAGAAACGCCCTAAATAGCGGAGGCATCGCGGAGACGAATTTTGTCTGGTTAGTGACGGTATTTGCTGCGAAATTACAGATTATCAATCCGCCGCGGATCTCCGCGATTTGTTTATGCATTCAGTTGACTGAAGAGTAGATATGACAAGTGAAATTTTATATTTACTTACTCTTTTTATCTTCATGTTTTAGGATGCCTAATAGTAATATTTTGTTTCGTCACATGTTTTGACACATTAATTTATTGACAGACACAAGACCATGTGTTGTTCTCATGGCCTATGATCTGTACACGCATGATACATTGTGTCTCAACCACTAATTGGTTCCTAAATATAACTTTAGACCTTTAACATTGAGCGACAGTTATTTTCCAAAAATGATATTCACCTCACTTTAAAAGCTTCAGACACCACGTGCTCTTTAAAGCGGGAATTACAGTCATGTAGCATGCTTTTCCCGTGATTACATTTTCTTATTAAGATAATATCTTTAACAGATATGTGGATATTCTTAAATTTAGGCAATGATGGCTTTGTTGACTGAACAGAAAGTTTAGTTTCGAAAATTAATACCGAATGCCTGAAACGAGGGTAGAAAAGAAAGACAGCCGATAATGAATAGATTTTCACACCTACCTGACATCATGTCAACTTTAATTGCTGCAATTTATTTATTTTTAAATCTTTCATCGGTGCCGCGCAAATAAATTACTAATGATAATCAAACTGCGAAAATAAATATATCTAATTTAAAAAGTGAAAATACAAACAAATGCGCTCTTATTCTGATGCATTTGTGTACGAACGTTCCTATTTGTTCACGAAAAGAATGACAATTCAAAGCAGTTGCGTCAGAAACAGCCGATCTTATTTTCAGAAAATGAGTTGACCGATTTCCGAACAACAGGTGTTAAACTGCATCTGTATCGTCTCGGCGCTTAGCAAAAAAAGTATTTACAGCGCTCTACAAATTTCTTTGAGACTGAGTTGTCCAGGACAACTGACTATGGCAAAATAGAGTTGTCCCAAAAACAAAGTCAGATGTCCGAGTGACAAGTATTTTTGGTGGATTGTCTGGTTACCTAGGGAATGTGTTTCCAGTTTCACCAGAATTTTATTTGAACAAGTTACAAACAATTTTTAAGTTTAACTGTATGTTGATTCATTATAATTGTTGTTTAATTTCTAAAGTAAAATACGACAGAAATATTCAAGTCTTAGAGAAAAGGAAACTTTTTCATTGAAAAAGAAAAAAAACTGGTACTTATAATAAAATCATGACCACTTATCTAATCAATCAACTGAATGTTGTAAGTTTGCCTTGTAAAAAGTCTCCAAGACACTGTTTTCTATAAATATCAAAATACGAAGGGATCGCGGAAATATATGACATATGGAATTTATCCAAGGTTTTCACTCGCTGCTTCATGTTTAACGAACTAAATATTTGTCGGAATTGGTTGACTTTATTTTGTTAAGCTTGTCTTAAATCTGCTTTACTTTTTTTTCATAAATAAATCCGATAATTAAAACAAAAATGCCATAAAGAAATTTTACTCTTTTTTTTTGTGGTTCATTGTCTAAAAGCTTAGAATAACATTGTCAAAGCTTCGATGTTTAACCCTTCGCCTTTGGAATTAAGCATTCAATGAATGTGTTAAGACATTTATTTGCTTGACTTATTTTAAAGTCACGCGATACCGACACAGATTTACAAAATATAAGCAATATCCATAGTAAATTGTAACTGGAGTCGTGATTGGTTGACCTTTTCAGCTCACTGCCGTCACTTCTCTATTAGGGCGGAGCTTGTCGAATGTCAATCGGTTAGAAATCGATTGCCCCATGTTGTTTATTCAAGTGGGTTGTTTATTTGAGCAGTTTTCCGAGATTTATGACTGTCAAAATAAGAGTTGTCCGGGACAAAACTTAAGCAGACAGTCAGGTGTCCGAGAGCAAGTTTAGAGCTGTCCCGGACGTCGGATTATAGAATTTGTAGAGCCCCGATTAATCAATTTACTAAATAATAACAAGCGTTTAAAAAATCACATAAATTAATGTATTTGACGGAATTATACCGTAGTCACATAATTGACAGGTGTAAAATGTACAGTTACATTATGGTAATTTCATCACACATTGCTGACTGTTTTTGATGAAAGGATTTCAAGTGTATTAATGTTATAATTATTTTTTTCACCTTTAAATGGGCAATAGTTTGTTAAAACTCTGGTGATGAAACACAAGAATATTCGCGGAAAATCTCCGCGGAAACGCTCTAGCAATCGGAGAATCGCGGAGATTGTGTGTGAACTTTAATCACGGAGATTCTGAGCGGTTTTTTTTTTTTCAAGGAGAAACTCCACGATTTTCAGAATTTGCGCTGATCACGATCACGGAGGAAGCACAAAATGTGTACATATCGCGGGAGCTGTACTGTATAAATAGTAATGCTTAGGGTTCCCCCAAGTTAAACTACCATTCCAAAATTAGCTTTGAAAAAACCAGTGCAACAGCAGCTAACCATTCAGAGCTTCTGTAAATAGTACCTGAGTGTGTAAATCACTTTTAAACAATAATTTTTTTCGTCTTTTTTGTTGTTGTTGTTGCATGCTCTAAATGCAGAAGCTATGTATTTTCTGCATGCAGCTTTATTAATTCTGCGATTAACGTAAAATTTATAAGTTATTTTTTTATTTTGATACGTTTCCTAGTTGAATTTACCCACTGGCACATTATGTTTTAAGTCTTTAGTTTTGAACAAACTTTTAAATATAGAAGAGTTTAAGTTTTAAAATTCAGTTTAATATTGCTCCGTGAAGCATATGCCAAAGTGTATGTTGTTTGATCTCTGCTTGATGGCTATAGTTACAAGTATATTAACTTAAGAGATAAACTTGTATTCTTATATATTTAATTTATTAATGAATTGTCACTCTTATTATGCTCAAAGTTTATTAAATGGCTTTTAATATCAAGGAAATAGTGATGAAAAGTAATATTTGTTTCTGTATTGATAAAGAAAGCACTTGGATACTACTGATTGTCCAAAAGCATGTCTTCACGTTCAGACTCTGACCCCAGGTTGTTAAACTTTGACCCCACTGAATTTCATTTTGACCCCAGGAAATTTCAGGTCAGGGGTCATTGACCCCTGGGAAAAAAAATCTACTGAAATCCCTGCACTTACGATTCAAAACAATGCGGAAAGTTTCACATGGAGTCAAAAACTAGGTCACTACAATAGAATTCCCACAATAAGTACAAAACATTGCTGCCAGGGACAAGGCTTTAATATTTTCCATTTATAATAGTTATGGGACAACTTTCAAAATCTTAAAAACCCGGTCAAACTTTGTTTACGTGGTATATAATAGCCATCTTATGATTGGGCAGTTGATCCATTTGTCAGTTCATTGCAGAAATCTTGCGACATGAACTGCTAACTAGTTTCTAGGACTGTTGATTGTTGACTTGAAATTGGATTATGTTATGTTGAAAAACTAGGTCCCTTTTTGTGATCATAGGAAAACTTAGTTATCAGTTTTAAACATTGCATTATGGAGCTTGTAAAAAATCAGAAAAGTTAAAATCTGACTGACTACAGAAGATGCATATTATCAGTTGACATATGTGAGCAATTTAGGACCATCATGGTCCTCTTGTTCTTTTTGTGTCTTAGTATAGACAGAGCTAGAAAAAATTTCAAATTAAAAACCCAAAACACACCTTCTGCACATTCCTCTGTAGCACTACCAGTATGGTAAATCAGCAGAACTTTTCACACTTATATGTACCAAGCATACTATGCTTTGAAAAAAAAAAATAATGGAATATATGGCTTAAAATCTTATTGTTGTAGTCACATAATTGATTTGGTCTTACTAATTTTCAGGAGTAATGGAGTTTACTTGAATCTAAATCATCCAAAACCACAAGTACCTTTGAGAACGTTTTTACTATCAACTACATGTAAGCTAGTCTGGCACCTGCTTTAATTCTGCTGAACATCATCACAACAATTGTCACTTGTATTTTCTTCTTGCAGTTCTGTAGAAATGCTTCACTAATTGAAGAATTGTATATGAAATTTTATTTGTTGTCTTTCAGAATCTAGTGTAATTGTCAAAGATGCCGGCTGTGAAAGGGGATGGCATGCGAGGTCTTGCAGTCTTTATCTCAGATATTAGAAATTGTAAGTATTATTGTATTTAAGTTTTTACACTGATTTTTTATTCGCCGGAACACGTGGTAAGTTCATCACGACTTTGATTTTAATTTTAACGTTTGTAAATCAACTTTCAACCTAAAAGAATTAATCAGATAAAAATATGATACTGAAAAAAAAGTTTTATGGTTTAATTATATTGAGAATCTTAAGTATAAGTCACGTAATATTTTATACAACAAAACCATCGACAGCCAGCGTTAATCTGGATGAATCCAGACATATTTGTTATAAAATACCTCTAGTAACATTCTTGGCATGAGATTGGAACATAGAACTCAAATTTCAGACACTGAAGTGACATGACATAAAATTCACAAGGCATTAAAAGACCATTGAAGAGTGACCATCAGATTGGTACATAAAACTTTAAAGGTCTTATATCAGAGAGTCTTTTTAACATAAAATCAATACTCTCCTTGGCACTTGAAATATTATTAAGCAATATATGAAACTAAGAAATTCTGTATTGGTGTACAAGATTGCTCATTTTATTGTCAAACTTAGGCTATGCTCTGCCTAAGCACTATAGTCTTGAGTGAGTCAGTGGGATATATTTACAAGTCTGTGGAATTAATTATTTTTGTTTTACAATGGCACAATAAATGCATTAGTATGAATGGCTGATGACAAGAAAGAGAAGATTATGACATTCTGTTAAGTTTAGTATAACTAAGTAAAACAATTCCCTGTCCACCTAATTATGTTTAAAAGATATTTAATCATTGTCTCTGTAGCTTGACAAAGCATTGTGCCAGTGAAAGTTACTGTAAAGATTGAGATTTTATCTTTTGCTTGTGGATACTCATGGTGCTCATAAGTATTTACTTGTTTATAAGTATTTGCTTGCTAAGAAGGGTTTGATGTTAGTTGTCTGATGCTGAGTGGGGCTTTGTCTGATGTTTTTTTTATAAACATTATACTGATTAACAAAATATTGGTCAAGGCAACACAGAAAGTTCTTACGGTTTTTCTTGCAACATAAAGCTGTTTTGAAAGTTTTTATAACTAATTAAAAAGAAAAGAAAAGAAACAAAGTGGCATTTGATAATTTTATATTGTATCTGCAGACTAGCAAATGTTGTAAAAAGAATCGAAATATTAAAAAAAAAAACAAGAAAAAAAACCCTTGAAACTAATTTATTACATGTGCACAATAGCTCTTTTTATCTGTGGCATAAGAAATGCATACAACTAACCAGGTAGTTATTATTTATGGAGTTGTATTTTAAGATGTACAATTTTCAAGAGAAGGGATAGTGAAGTTGTAAATTCTTCCTTATTTTAGTTAGGAAAAATTATAGTCCAGAATCAGATTGCATAGCAAATGACACCATAATTATCTTTTAAGGATCAGATAAATAATGTATATGTTTCTGTGCACTGTTTGCTGTTCAGAGAATAACAAATCCTGCAGTTTTCATGTTATTGATATTAGACTAGCAGTGCATTAAAATAAAAAGAGTACCAGTACAGGTACTTGACATATTTTTGTGAGGAGGACTCCAGTGTTTTAAAGTTATCTGCCCTTGGGTATGAAATATTCATACAGCTGGGAACTTTGTGCAGCAAACTTCAAAGACTGTGTTTATATCATTAAAAGGAAATTTTTCAAACATTATCTATTATCTATTTGCATTTATTTGACCTTGGACATAAACAAATCATTAAGTAATACATGTATCTTTTGCCGATAACTTCTTCTACAGTTTTCAGCTTCTATTTCATGATTTAAATTCATAGGCAAAATAAAAAAATATAAGTTACTATTCAGCCATTTCCCATTAACAAGTGCATCAGTCGGGCTTACATTGCTCGGCCTCACAACACTTTTGTTCTAAGATAAAGAAGTGTCAAGAAAATTTGTTAGTCTCAAAACTGGGGAAATAGTGAACTTTTATTTGGAAAGATACCTTTTAATGGATACAGAACAAAGAAGGGAAAATAATTGGTGTAAGTCAAACAGTTCCAAGTATCTCTTGATAATTTATCCCATAGCAATGAACAGACACAACAACTAAGCAGAGAATCAATCAGGTATTGAACAGTATTGGGTGGAATTGTTAAGTGTAAGAAACAAATTGGCATTGAGAACAGTTCCCAAGAGCTGTCCCAAAGGTGTCTACAGAAATACACTAGATTTCTATAGGCATTAAATTGAAACACAAATGCAAGAAGAGGAATTTTGATACTGAATTGACTTGGATTGCTTATTAACTTGGTTTGCTGTAAATATGCCAGTTTCTCACTGTATAAATAAAAAAACTGCATTTCAGGTTTGACAATAGTATCTGAAGCATTGTAGTTGTAGACCTGATTTACCACCAAAATGAATAATTTGAAGGTGTGTTCAATCAGACTTGAGCAATATATAGAAACAGTTAGCATGGTATTGACTATAATTCATAGTAAAAATTATAATAAAAAAAGGCACTCCAGAAAATAGTGGTTTCTGAAGCAGCAAAACATAATTATGCTAGATTTTGTTTCAGCCGTAACCTCCTTACCATTTTGATAAAGTCAAATCATCTTGATACACCAACCCACACCAATGCATCTTTAAAGGTTTCTGCTCTGTTCACATACCCTCTTCAGCTATTTCCTTCAGAAGGCACCAAGACTTTGACCTGATCTAACAATACATTGAATAGTCTCGGCGCCATTGACCTCAGTTACTAAATTTATTAGAAATGTGATACATGTAGAGATAGGAGGTAAATAAGAAGAGGCCAGACACAGGCATATCCTAAAATTTGAAGCATAATCATAATTATAGATACTTTAAAATTTAATATCAAGTAACATGTCAAAAGTTCTAAGTACAATAGGTAAACTGAAATTATATGGAAAGTTGTTATACAGTTGGCTAAATAGAAATTTGTTAAAAGAGACTATCATAGTGTCTTTATACCGTTAGGTTTTTATGCTCCCTGAAGGGCGAGCATACAGTTGCCGCTTTGTCCGTCCGTCCTTCCGTCATAATTTTGTCCGGAGCATAACACAAAAACTATGAGAGATATCAAGACCAAACTTCATAGGTATTTAGATCTCATTGATGAGCAGTGCAGTGCACAAGAACCATAACTCTTGCTTTATTAATTTTTGAGTTATTGCCTTTTGAAATTTCTCATACTTATTTTTTGTCCAGGGCATATCTCACAAAGTATAAGAGTTATCAACTTGAAACTTTATAAGTAGATAGATCTCATTGATGAGCAGTGCAGTGCACAAGAACCATAACTCTTGCTTTATTAATTTTTGAGTTATTGCCCTTTGAAATTTCTCATACTTATTTTTTGTCAGGGGCATATCTCACAAAGTATAAGAGGTATTAACATGAAACTTTATTGGTAGATAGATATCTATGAGGAGAAGTTCAGCATGCAAGAACCGTAACTCTATTTTGTATAATTTAGGAGTTATTGCCCTTTGTTTTTTTTCATACTTTAAAAAAAATACATATTAAACAATAGCCCTTTTGGAATTGGCATTTATTCGGGGAGCATCCATCAGTTCCACCGATTTCTTGTTTAGCCTGCCTGAGCACAGCTCAGGCTGAGCTTTTAATATCATTGAGCTTCCGGTGTGAGGTGTCCGTCATTCACAATTGGTTCGTTAACACTCTAGAGGTTACATTTTTAGCTCGACTATACAAAGTATATTGAGAGCTGTCCTACTCACCTCGGTGTCGGCATCGGCGTCCAGATTTCTGATTGAAGTTTTTGTGCAGTAAAATGTTTTACTATAACTTCTCTATTTCTTTAGAGATTTACTTCAAACTTCAAATATATGTTTATTATCATCATCCATATGATATATGGTAAGGTTCATAACTCTAGCCCCCATATTTACAGAATTATCTCCCCTTTAAACTTAGAATTTTCCTTAAAAATTGTAATATTTTACTATAATTTCTTCATTTCTTGAGGGATTTTCAATGATAAAATAATAAATATTATATATTTCATCTACCATGGAGAAAATTCTTGTCTGTATAACTATAGACAGGGGTCAAATTTAACTTTTTTGTCTACTGGCAAATATTTGCTAGTGACCATTTTTTCTACTAGCAAAATCAATTTTCTACTAGCTAAGCAATATTTACAAAATGTGAAAAGTTGCGGACAAACAGTTTTATCACTGACTGTATGACAAATAAATGTAGGTGTGAAACCACCAAATAGATTCCTTCTTTATTCTATATAAAATTCATAAAGTTCACAGAGCTGTAAAACATAGCAAAACCTTTTTTAAATAGCTTTAACTTACATATTCTTGTAGATCTATTTCTGTACTCATGAAAAATAGCAAGAAAAGTGTGGGTTTTTTTCAAACAAGAAAGATATTTCTGCTCATGTGAACTTACCCATAAAATTAACAAAAAATCTGAGCTAATTTTCAAATTGGGGTATGTGAAACAATTTCACATTGTGAATTCTATTCTGAATGCATATGAGCATAAAATTGCTATCACACTATCAGAAATAGTCAAACAAAATGATTCCAGCAAAAAAAATACACAGATTAGGGCAAAAATGTTAAAAATAGCCAAGAAAACTGAGAACTATTTCTAGACGTCATTGTTAGACTGAATTGGTGGTTTCATACCTGTAAACAAATAGTCTTAGTCATCTACGCGCTTTAATATCGGATGAACGTATACCGGATTAATTCAACAAGCGTCTACAAGTAGAGCGATCACGTGACCGGTGCTAGGGACATTTTTTCACGCACCGGCAAATGTTGTTTTTTCGGATAAGTCAGAACTTAGGATGTCTGCCGATTTTCCGGCGCACTCGCAAATTATTTCGAGTGCTAAAATTTTGCACTCGCATTTTCTCATTTTCGCTCGCATTTTGCGAGTTTGCGACCGCTTAATTTGAACCCTGTATAGATCTTGAATTAAATTGATTTTTTAATAGTTACCCTTTCTTAACTATCCAGTAGTTAAACAGTATAAGTGCTGGCTCGTCAGAGTTATGGCCACGTAGCAATATGATTCAGGTGAGCAATCAAGGGCCATCATGGATCTCTTGTTTTATATATAGTTATTTTCTCCATATCATGGTTAATTATTACTCATTTTATATTGAGCTAATAATATAGATATGCAGTATATATTGTCAGTTAATTGTAGGGCATGTTGTCACAAGTGGCAGTGCAAAGAAAATATTGAACTTGAAACAGTCTGTCTATCTTTACTGATATGAACTTTGATCAGTGCCAAAATTTCTACAGAATTCATTAGCATTTATCAGGAAAAGGCAGAAGACTCGGCTATCAATGACAGAAATCTCTTTGCAGTTATTCCCTAAATTATCTCATTTCTGGTAGTTCTTTAGAAAGTTTTCTGGGCTTATCAACTGGTAGAATATACTCCAACTCAGCTTAAATCAACCCATAATTTTCTTTATTGTCAAATCGTTGTAAATGCAAGACATTTTATAGTTGTTTTGATGAAACTTGCAGATGTTTTATTGGTCAACATTTTGAAGTTTTCTATTTTCCCCATTAAAACTAAAAGAGCTTTGGTTCAAGGGAATAATGCTGCCAGAAAACTGAAATCACTGTTTTATTGGTTCTTTGAAGCTTAGAAAAGGTCAGTGTTTTCAAAAGTTCTTTTTTTTCATCTTTGTGATGTGATGCTGTTTGTGTATTTAGGACTGGATGATCAATAAATTACACACACACAGAGGATGAGAAAACATTTAGCCATTTAATACCAAATGCATGAAGACATCTCTAGCTTTTTTGTATGGCTGATCAATAACAATTTCTCTGAGAAAATAACCCAGACCTTTTCCTCCAGATAGGTTATTTTGTCAGATACTTCAATGGTTGTATGTTCTGCAGTTTTTGTTTTAAACCAAACTGGAGATATTGTTTAATGATTGGATCATTGAATTTTAAGAGATAGCTTGAAGTGGGTTCTTGGTATTAAATCCAGACCTAGTTTTGCAGAATAGTGAGATACATAGTCTTATCATCTGATTTGCATTTAGATGAAAATAAGATCTTGTTGGTCTTCTGAATGAATCTGATCATTATAAGGATATGTATAACACAATTCTTCTGCAAAATAAAACCTACTAGTGAATCAGAATTTTTCATTTTCGTCGTCATTTTCCATGCATTTCATTATTGATGTCTTATAAAGTAAATATTTTAGTTCAGCTACAAAAGATACATGTAATTCTTGGAAACAACTAGTGACCTGTTAATTTTTTCATATAATATTTAGCATTTGCAGTGTGTCTTACTGAGTCAAGAAAGAATGTTCTCATAGTCCATCATAATTTCATTTGGTTGTGATTTGTTTGATAGTATTTTGACTGTATATTCAACCATGACTGTTTTTTTTTGGTTTGATTTTTATAGGGTGAAACACTTAGATGATTCAGTATAGTATGGTTCTTAACTTGTTCACAGTCAAATACACAGTCCAGAACATAGACCTTTAGAAAGGATATGGTCGTGTCTAAGTGAAACCTACTTGATGCAGTCTTAGAAAATATTTAGCTAGTTACATGTCAGCAATATCTCCACTTGCATTCAATCATTTTAAAGACTACAATAATAGAGGACTGTTCCTACAGAATTTTCATCACAATGTTAACAAGATAATGTTTTAAAAAATAATGAATAAATCTTACCATAGTAAAACATACATGGATCTAGAGAAATCATTTATCTTTGAAAATATGTCAAAATCTCAGAAGTACTGAAAATTAATTGTTTTCTGATGATTAAATTCTAGTTAGGTAAAAGAAATTCACATGAATGTACTCGCTTTACACATTGTGCTTTTAAAAAATTTATATCGATAGCATTGTGGAATTTTTTCCAATGTTTGTTCCTAGCTGTTTTCAGTGGTAACCTTTTTTTCTAATAAAGAATTATCATAAATCTGTGTATGGTGCAATAATTCAAGTGGCTGTTTGCTGTGAATTTTTTTTTTTCTATCTTGGCAACAAGTATTATCTATTAGCAAAATATACCACTTTACAATTTTATATATATATCTCCTCTGAAGATACTATGAAACCTCTGTTGAAATATTTCTCTGCTTTTCTAAAATAAATAAAATAACCAAATTAGTTAGAGAAGATACTTTCAAACATTATTTTTCTTCCCGAGGGTTGATCATCGTTGAATATTGGTAAATACTCTGGGAAAATCAGCTGTTCCCATTAAGAGTCGTATCCCTATCGATTAAAAGTAAAGTTTGCTGGCTTTCTCTCTACATTGATTCTCACAGAAGATTCTACTAAGCACAGAATGATATTTTTGTTGTTAATTTTCTGCGTTCTCCTTCTTTCCCCCCCTTTGAAAAAAAAATTCATTTCCAAGCAAATTGGGAATTTTTTCAGCATTTACAATTTACGTTAGGTAGATAGTATTTTGGTTTGAAGTACCAAGTCTTTTGCATTTTTCTTTTGAATATTTGTGAAACTTTTTAGAGTTGATATGATTTCATTCTAGCTCACTAATGTATGAATGTCACATTTTGGGAACTTTGTGAAGATGACTCTAAGGATTGGAAAAGTTTCCTTATTTTGATGTATCAGATACATTGTATGGAAGAAAAAAAATGTTATCTTCATCATTTTTCTCTGAATTCTGTGACTTGTAATTGTTATCTTTGATACCAGTTAGTACTGTCTACCACTGACAGTAGATTTGATACCAGTTAGTACTGTCTACCACTGACAGTAGATTTGGTACCAGTTAGTACTGTCTACCACTGACAGTAGATTTGGTTATTGAAATGCAAATAAGCAGGAAATTTGCATATAGCATATAAATTCTGTAAAGCCAGATAATAGGCATTTTCAAGTGTGTGTATTTGTAAAAACAACATTATATTTGACAGTTTTAAGTAGCGTATGTTTTGTAAAACAGGAGCTGTTTATCGTTTCAGGTAAGAGTAAAGAGGCTGAGATAAAAAGAATCAACAAAGAATTGGCAAATATCAGGTCTAAATTTAAAGGTATGGATATTATGCTTGCACAATACAACATGTAAATAAGAGAAAGTTCAATTACTGAAAGGCAAGCTTTAAATACTTGACTACACTCTTTAAAAGTGGGGTGGGGGGGGGGGGGGGGGGGGGAGAGAAGAGGATCAGATGCAGGTATGGATTGTTTTCCCCTTTTCTACTATGGGTCTTATTCCTTTTGCAACTTTATCAGTCAATGAAAATATTCTTTCCATTTTAGGAAATAAATCTGTCATGTTTTATGCAGTATTGAAATACCAAGTCTAAATTTAAATGTCTTTGAATGTTTAACTTTAGATTTAATATGTGTCTCAAATTTCTAACAGGTAAGATTAAACTAAAAGTGTTCCCATTTCAGATCATTTAGTCTCTTGATTTTTAATATTTGTAAGTCAGAAAGAAAGCTTATATATACAAAGTTGTGAATGAGAGAAAATTTAATATGTGAGATAGTTTTGACAAGGTAGTTAAATATAGTTTACTATATAGTCAGTAAAATTTTTATCAGTCTCAGAAGCTCAGATTGCATCTACAGTAAAGTGATATTAGGAAAATACCACAACTGTAGTCAGCATATAATGTTGGTTGGTTTGATGGGTTACTTGGTCAATGATTAATGCTTAGGGCAATTATTTGATTGGTCAGAGTAACTCAAATGATTGATGTGTTGGTTGGTTGGCAGATTGTTTTGATTGATTGATTGTTTGATTGATTGATTTATTGATTGATTGATTGATTGATTGATTTTCAGGAGACAAGACGCTTGATGGCTACCAGAAGAAGAAGTATGTCTGTAAGCTGTTGTTCATATTCCTTCTTGGGCATGATATTGACTTTGGCCACATGGAGGCTGTTAACCTGCTCAGCTCCAATAAATATACAGAAAAACAAATCGTAAGTGATTGCATCTACTTCAGTTGACTTAAGAGCCTGTGTAAGAACTTATGAATTAAAACTACAAAAATGGTACTTTAGAATCTCAAGAAGAGAACTTATTCATGTAATTAGGACTCGTAAATGAAGTTTTTCTTATTGTTCCCTTGTCCAATTTAAACAAGAGCTATAGTTATATGCTGCAGTCAAAGGAGAATAAGTTAAGTTTTTCAGGTCATTGTGTTGTACTGATTAAAGTAGGAGATAAGATGCTAAAAGTATGTTGAAGGACTTGTTTTAAATCCTTGTTTTGTATTGATAGTTCATGAGTTGTCTGTCACTAGATTTGAAGGTCCCAGGTTCAAAGCTTAGCTGTTGTACACAGTATGTTCTTTGGCAAAGACAACTAAACCACCCATGCCCCATAGCTCCCGAATTGGTACCAGTAATGAATGTCACTGGTTCTTGTTTCACACGATTGTTTCCATATGGGCTGTTGTCATGAAAGTGATTTGAATAAGCTTTGATAAATTTGGTCTCAGAGCTAAAACAAATGTAGGACCAACATGTTTGATGTCCTTGGCTGTGGACTGCTGTTATCAGCTTTCTGTATTGTCTTTACTTTTCTCCAAGTGTGAGAGAATTTTCATCCTGTATGGATATTTTGCTTGTATTTATAAGAAGAAAACAGCTCATAGTTAAATCAAACAAGGAAGTTAAAATCAGATCAATATATCCAGGGGTTAGTGGTTTATGTTAGTTATTTAGTGGTAATTTGTTTTCAGCTTCTGTCTTTTGTATATTATGTTTTTGTATGCTTTCATATTGTACATGTCTATTTCACAGGGTTACTTGTTTATATCTGTACTCATTGGAGCTACAAATGACTTGATGAAGCTAGTTATTCAGGCCATAAGGAATGACCTGGCCAGTAGAAACCCTGTACACATTACACTGGCTCTGCAGTGTGTGGCCAACATTGGCAGTCGGGAGATGGCAGAGGGTCTGAGTGTAGATATACCAAAACTCCTTGTGTCTGGGTAAGTCAAAATTTGCTGTTATTATGCAGTTGAATATTAAAGACGGTAAGTTCTTATAAACTTTTTTTGTGATGGTCTTATGTTGGTGCCTTTTCAATAAAAAATAATTGCATTTGAGAAGAATAACATTTGATGTGGTGTTAGACTGAGCATTTGGAACTTTTGTATGATATAATTTCAGCATACTTTGTAAGCAGATAGCTAGACATAAGCAAGATAGGAAGTTTACAAAAAAATTAAGCATTCTTTACTAAATCTGATTGTTTTATTCGCTTTTACTGTTTGAATAAAACTGAAATGAGCAGTATTTCATATTTCACTGTATATTGAAAATATATGAACTTTCAAATTCTCTTATTTCAGTGACACGATTGATTCAGTGAAGCAGAGTGCAGCGTTAACGTTGCTCAGGTTACTGAGGTCATCACCTGACATCATACCAATGGGAGAGTGGACGTCGAGAATCATACATCTTCTCAATGACCAGCACATGGTAGGTTAAAGATTCTGAAGGATGTTAAGGACAATAGACTTGTTTATTACAAGTCAGAAAATTCCAATTTCTGTAAACTCCTAAACTAAAAGATGTTTGGAAAAACAAAATAGGGTTTTAACCTGAAGTTACTGCCAGATTTGACACCTAACTTTGAGCATGATAGGATCGGCTTAGGCAAAAAGAGAAAAATATGTTATCATTACAAATCACAATTTTTATAGTATCTTGGCAGGATAAAAGGTAGAATATAACTCTTACATTCAAAACACTTGCTACTTTTTATACAAATACTCTGTTGATGGTCTAATAGGTTTCTCTACAACAGTAGATTAAAGCATGGTTGTAAATTATTGTTGAATAGGAGGAGTTTCATCTTCTGCATGATTACAAGACAGTTTTTATTGGTGTCTGAATGCTTTAGCTTAAATTAGTTTGTTGGAAGCTGCAGAATAACATATTGTCTATTTCCTGTAATCAGTTTTCCATTTTCTGTATATGTCTGCCATATAATGTGTTATTACTAGATCAGTATGGAATGCTTTAGAGAGGTTATATACTTTCTTCAGACTGACTGCAATAAATATAGTTAGCACCCTTTAAAAATGCAGCAGTAGTTTTGATTTTCATGAAGTTTTTACCCAATCACTTTTAGTTTAAACCTGTCTATTTAACATTATTTTGCAACCATCCCACTGGATGACTGCATCTTTTTTATATATATTGTGGCAAAAGTGGAATGTGTAAAAAGTCACTGGAGACACTCACCTCTGTTTTGTTTTGCCAAAATTCACTTTGAACAGTATTTTAGCCATGATATAGATTGGCTGTAACAAAATCTGATATAGGACAATTGGAAGTGGATCTTGAGTGAGAAAGTTTCAGCATTTTACTGATTTATATGAAACAGTAGTACATGGAAATGTGATTCTTTGAAATTAAAAACGTACCTATTACTTTCTGTGAAATTAAAGTTTTCATTAAATCACTTTTTTCATTCCTAGCAAGAAGTATTAAATGGACGCAAGAGCATAGTACACCAGAATTTCATTATGTAGTGATTCCTTATTTGGAATCAGCTGGTTTATAACTGTATGATTTATAGTTAAATCGTAAAATTATGACTTTTATCATCTTTTTCTGTCATTTAGGGTGTTGTCACGGCAGCCACCAGCTTGATTGAGAACCTTGTGAAGAAAAATCCAGAAGAATATAAAGGCTGTGTATCACTGGCTGTGTCTAGGCTCAGCAGGGTTAGTATTAGGCTAGGAACCATCCTCTGTTAATTTATTGGTAATGGAGAGTCATTCCCAAGGTTTCTTTACATTAAGCATAGAAGGTGTTGATAAGTAACAGTTCATTCTGTTGGTGGAAAAAAAATTAATGACATATCCTGAAAATAGCGTCTACTTTATTTTGGAAAATTTACCTATGATTGAGAGGTCAAACTATTAAAGAGGAAGATTTGCTCTCAGTTTAAATAATATTCATAAATATTTATTGTGGTCTTGTGAAGAACTTGCAACCACCTAGAATGACTTGTTAAATGATGTTTTGTCTGGATCAAACCCCAAGAATGATAATACTTAAAATGGAGTTTTTAGATTTTTGGGCCCAAAGCATAACTGTTACTTTTGTATTTAGGCCTGTGAGCTGAAAAACAATAATGCGGACCCTGAGAAGTAGTGATAGTAGATGTTGAAAGTACATGATCTGGCATTTCTTAAGTGTGAAATGTTTTCTGTTATACAGATTGTGACCTCATCATATACGGACCTTCAGGACTACACCTACTACTTTGTTCCAGCTCCATGGTTGTCTGTGAAACTTCTTAGATTGTTACAGAATTACCCTCCACCAGGTACTGGTCACCTTAAAATTTTTTATTTTAGAGATTTCTCATATTTTTGATGATATGTCCCAAGACTGTAATTTATAATAGATTTAGAGTTTCAGTAGTCTGTAGGGAGTTTCAAATGCTCATTAAGCAGTGAATGATATACAGCTGGTTGTAAAGTATTGAGGGCTATTTCATTGTATTTCAGTTTTTCATCAGAATGCTGTGTTAACCCTTAACCTGCTGGAACCGAAATTGATTAGCCTTTGCCACCAGTATAGAGCCAGGCCAGCCTGCACATCCGTGCAGTCTGACCAGGCTCTATACTGTTGGTAGCTCAATTTTTGTATTTTGATATTGAAATCCCTTAAACTTTGAATGGACTGTTCCAAATTCAAAGCTGGACAAATCCATTACAAAAATTCAGCAGGTTAAGGGTTAATGAAAGAGAGAAAAATGCATTTGCCCTATTTTCATTAGTGAAATTTTACACCTTTAAAAAATACTTGATAAAACTGACTTCTATTTACACTGCATAGAAGTTACGAAGACATTATGCTTGTTAAAATGTATTTAAATTGTTGGTCTCAAAATGACTGCAGTAGACTTTAGTGAATGCATATCTATGAAATCATTACATGGAACATTTATTGCCTTGCAGAGGATCCGGCAGTGAAGACACGCCTCACAGAATGTCTCGAAACAATCCTAAACAAGGCCCAGGAACCACCAAAGTCAAAGAAAGTGCAGCATTCCAATGCAAAAAATGCTGTGTTGTTTGAAGCAATTAACTTAATTATACACATGGACAGTGATCCCAATCTTCTAGTCAGAGCATGTAACCAATTAGGACAGTTTTTACAACATAGGGAAACTAATTTAAGGTATGTAACCAATTAGGATAATTTTAACAACATCGGGAAATTTATTTATTCTATGTCTCTTTAGAAACAAGAGAAAAAAGAACCACTAGGATAGAACTTCAACAAATAAATGATGTTTAACCACTGGTGAAAGATTAACTTTTACTTTTATTTACATGTATTAAGACTCTGAATGTAAGCCATCGATTGCAAGCAGGTTTTTAGCTTGAAAAGAATTTGATACACATTTATGTAAGAAATAAAAGGAAAGTTTTATGAAAATAACTCAAATCATTACACATTACAAAACAGTTATATATTTGTTTCACGAGCCTGTATCTAAATTGTACTTGACTGAAAACAGCATGTATTTATTCACAGATATCTTGCTTTAGAGAGTATGTGTCTGTTAGCAACATCCGAATTTTCACATGAAGCTGTCAAAAAGCATCAAGAAACAGTCATCACAGCTTTAAAGGTAAGTTAAATTGTTAGAAAATAGACATAAAAAATTATCATCCTTCCGTTAACCTGAAAGGCAAGGTATCATATTATATATGATATATCTCTCTATAGAAGTGAACATTCTCAGTGGCCTCTTGGTTAGTGTGTCGGACTAAGAATCAACAGATTGCATTTTTATTCATCGAGTTGTTGAAAGGGACGTTAAATCCAACTGTAGAAGTTTTTGGCTTGAATGAAATAGGTGAACAAGCCTGATTTCAGAATATTAGTTACATTCTTGTTTGAGATAGATGTTTGTTACACATTCTGTTTATGTTATTTACAGACAGAGCGGGATGTTAGTGTACGGCAGAGAGCTGTAGATTTACTGTATGCCATGTGTGATAGAACAAATGCCGAGGAGATTGTTGGGGAAATGTTGGAATACCTCGAATCTGCAGACTATTCCATTAGAGAAGAAATGGTAGGGTTTCTAGATTTATTATGTTTAAAATGATAAAAAAAATATCCATTTGAATTTCTTTGTTAATTGTCAGTATATGAAACAGTGGTTTACAAAATACACTGTTAGATGAATATTTCTTGTGGATTGCTGTATCTTTCAGCTTTATGAAATGTTGAAACTTAAAATTTTCTACACTTCATGTAACTTGATGCTGTGAACAACAAAACTCATTTATGTACATGTATGTCATTTTAAGGTGTTGAAGGTAGCAATATTGGCAGAGAAGTATGCAGTAGATTACACATGGTATGTAGACGTCATCCTCAACCTGATACGTATTGCGGGAGATTACGTCAGTGAAGAAGTCTGGTACAGAGTTATACAGATTGTGATCAACAGAGACGATGTCCAGGGATACGCGGCAAAAACTGTCTTCGAGGTATATTGACTACTGAACAGTGTTTACGTTCACTATGGTTTACTTGTAATAAGCTCAGAGTTTGATATGTGGACCTTCATCAGTTCAGATTGTGATTTAGTTTTCCTGGAATATCCCTCCACAACAAAACTGTAAATTTATTCACAGCACAAAGAGAAGTAAAGGACAATATAGACAACAGAAACAAAGATGAATTGTAACTTACCTTAAAAGATGTTAAAAGTTGATCTAGTTTTTTCATGTATATAGTGTTATTGCAACTCAAATACATGTTTTCCCAGTGTACCTATAAAGTTTTCTTCATGCAGGCATTACAGGCCCCAGCGTGTCATGAAAACATGGTGAAAGTTGGAGGATATATCCTCGGGGAATTCGGCAATTTGATAGCAGGCGATCCAAGATCCAGGTACTCAATGTTCTGATCTTGAGATTGTAGATAACCAGAATGTATTTATTATAAGATCTTTATCTTAAGCTTCTCCAAAAATAAGCAGGAGGTTTTAACAGTTGCTTCAAGAAAGTGTCAAACTTTGAATATAGCCGGTATTTTAAAAAAACTCATTTTATCTTTAATCTTTCTATAGGTAAAAGCAGTCTAGTTGTTTGTAGAAACCAAAGATTCCCACCATTGTATCAAAAGAATATAAGAAAAAAAATGAGGTAAAAAAATGAAAGATTAACAGAAATATGATTTTTGTAATAGAGCTGAATTAGGCCTTTGTCATTCATGAAATCAAGTGAAATGGGAGAAAAAGGTGTGAATTTGACCTGCAGCTTAAGTCACGAGGTTTGAGACTGTTAATTCAAGACCATTATTTACTAGCTTCTTAATCAAAGTTTAAAGAATTGTAAGGATTGAATGTGATGAAATTTCTGTTTTTCAGCCCTCTAGTCCAGTTTCAGCTGCTACACTCCAAATACCATCTGTGTTCTCCATCAACAAGGGGTCTCCTTCTATCGACATATATCAAATTTGTCAACTTGTTTCCAGAGATTAAAACTACCATACAGGACGTAAGATATACTGTTACACACAACATGACTGATTTAGTTTGCATGAACAACTTTTTATACAGCATTAGTTTTAAGATTTACATGTTTGTAATTAATTAAATTTATGTTAGCATAGTAACATATTCGCTTATACATACTTGTGGAAAATACATAAATGATATTATATCATCCCATAGATATTCTGAAAATCTTCCTGTGCCCTGCTTATAGTACTAAACAACTTTTGCAATATAAAGCAGTCTACTTGTTTGAGATTATTTTCCATTTTATCAGTTTTAACAAAATTTTTGCATTTGGATGATCAACATGGTGATAACATTGAGCATTGTACCAACTTCATATGTGTTCTGAAACAGTCAAAATATGATTCTTGAATCGAGGATAGATGATTTATTCCTAGATAGAAATCCTTAGGACACAGGAATAGTTTCTTAATACTCTGTTTTTTTTAATTCTTTCTTATATCATTTGTAACTCTTGAATAACATTTGAAATCAGTTGTTAACTCTTGTTTAAAGATTGTAACAAAAAGTACAGGGAAGTTAAGAGGTTCTTAGGGCAGAGTGTAGTAAATGGACTTATTTAACTCTCTCTGTTTTATTTTCACTTTCAGGTATTAAAAAGTGATAACAATATGCGTAATTCTGATGTGGAGCTCCAGCAGAGAAGTATCGAGTACCTACAACTGAGCTCTATAGCAACTGCTGATGTTCTGGTAAGTAAAACTGATCATTTGTGAGCCATTTGTTATGATTGAGTGTACACTGTATACAGTTAATGAAAATTCAACAGGCTTGAGTTGAAATCTCCACAAAGACTGGGATTTTTTTGTGTTAGGCATTGCAACTTTGTGTTAGAAATGGATGTTTGTAAGTCCATTTTAGCATTTTGACCATCTGATTGATGGTCACTTTTCCAAAAGCCATATGACAGATTGATGTTACTGTCAAAAATATGTTCTTATTCAAAGAAACAGGTGTCTCATTTGTTGTACACGTATTCAAAATGTCATCTAAGTTTCATTAAGATGAACATTCTTCTGATAAGAATTTTGTGAACAACTGTGGCAAGTAAAACAGTAAGCTTCTGTCAGTTAGCTTTTGAATTGATCTGAATGGCAGACATTTCTGGTTCTTGAATTTAGACTTGTGTTCTATAAAATTACTTATTTCCGAGTGATTTTGAAATAATTATGCTCTGCTCTGCTTAAAACATTTGATAATTAGGGATCGAGTTATGTGTTATTGGATTCAAAAAATATTGAATAATGTCAGTGCAAATACAAAATTCTGTCCCTGCTACAGTGGCCAGTGGCTGAGACCCTGGTTAAGTCCTGCTCACTTGTGAAGCTGATGTTTTTGAATGTATGATTAATATCTAGTTGGTTCGCCTCTCTCAAGTTTATGTTAAGAATCACCATCCCACTTTTGGTCTTGTCATATTCCTGATCAAATTTAGGGTCTGGTGTCTATGCACCGATACAAACATTACACTCGCTTGAAATGTTACCTGCAGGCAACAGTTCTAGAAGAGATGCCACCCTTCCCGGAGCGCGAGTCATCAATTTTAGCTAAGCTGAAGAAGAAGAAACCATCGAGTGTGCCCGAAGGAAGTGAACAGAAAGACCTCACAGCAACAAAACTACCCACCGCCCAGATTTCAAACAATGTAGAATCGAATGCACCCACTTCTATAAATCTTATGTCTCAGGTGAGTAGAATAATTCCTCGAGGATTGTATGTTAATTTATTACGTATATTTGTGTGTATTTATCATAACTTAGTGTAAATACCCTCTCTATTACAAATAGACCTGGGCATGAATATTAAGGCAGATTTCCAGGGATTGAAATGCTAATATATATATGCAGAATTAACAATGGTAGTGTTGAAATAGAGAAGTAGTTTTAAATTAGTAAATGTATTATGGATTGTTTTTGGTGCAAAGGGGTGTGCATGAAATAAAGTCATGTTTAACCAGCTGTTAATCATGGAATACTAACTTTAGTTCTTTTTCTTTTTATCTTTACATTTCCAAGTTTTTGTCTATATACATTTATAACCTTGGTATTATAATGCCTGCTTTGCATTGCACTATCTGAAGACAGACTGTTTGCAGTAATATTTAATGTGCATTCTCTTTGTTTTTCTATGTTTTATTACTTTAATACTGTGTTGGATAAACTTACATGTATTGCAGTTTTTCTTACTCTGACATATATGACATGTTTACTTACAATAATGTGAAAGTTGTTTAAATACATTTGTTTTGACCTGAAGACTGATGCACTTGTGTCACTATCTGAGCCTCCTGCTGAGATCACTGTTGCCCTGACTCTAGGGGCTGCAGCTGCTGATACAGGAGCCTCTGAAGCCCCTGCTATCACACTAACAACCTCTACAGGGATCACTTTGGATGGGTTTGATGTTGTATGTCCCCTTAATTCTGGCCAAGACCCTATCAAAGCCCTTGCTTTACCATGCCAAACCATTTTAACACACAGGTCCCCAAAACCCCTTTTCATAAGATTGTTCTTCCTTTGTATTGCAGATGGATAACATTTCTAAGACAACCACTGTTAAATATTTAACCAATAACCATAGACCTTGATACTCAACCCTAAGAACTTGCACAATTATGCAGGTTTCAAAATGCTTTACAAACAGCTTTTCAACCTTTATAAATTTGAATATTCAATATATTGAGACATGTATGTAATTTTTATGTCCTGGTTTTTGAAAGAGGAAAAACACTTGCTAGTACTTAAAGAGAAAATGCTATAATGACAGTAAATAGTTAAGCTTTTTTGCACAGTTGAATATATTTCAGACAACACTTAATTAACAATATCTTTATGATAACATTTTCTAGCTTTTTTTAAAGTAACAGTTTGTGAATGAATCTCACTTTTTACTTGCTAACCAAGATGTTTCTGTGTTGATAATTCTCAGATAACAGAACAGTTCTAACTCAGTAACACTTGGAATATTTATAACATTTTACTAACATACATGTAGTTACACAGAGGAAGAAATATGGCTTCAGTGGCTTGGTATTAATTTTGAAATGTTACATACTCACTTTGCATGATGTGAAATATTCCATTTTTCTGCAGGGGGAGAGCAGTACAGATGACTTCCTAGAAAAAGTAGGATATTAATTATTACCCCAACACTAACCTACCTTATCACTATTGTCCTCTGCAAATCAGAAAGTACTTGGGTGTGTGAAGAAAAGATGGATATATATATGTACATGTACCCCCATAGAAAAAACTACGTACATGCAGATATGAAAATGTTTTCTTTTTAATTTATGTTATAGAATAGGAAAGGACTGTTTAAAACGGATCCTTAGAATATTTGATAGAAGATATTTCAAGCCATTTATAGAGGTACTAGTTCAGAAATAAATGTTGTAAAGGAAGTTCAGATACAAAACTTCCAAAGATTTCTAGTAGCGGAAACAGGCAAGTTTTTGAAAAAAGTATGACACTGTCGGAAGAAGTATTTGTGTTTTAAAGGTCTTTGTTGTAAGAAATTTTCTTTTAGTTTAATCCCTTTGAAAATATGGGGAAGAAAAATTAGAAATATTAATCAAAGTTTTTAAAGCTGCCAGTAGTACTTTCTGATTGGCCGAGGATTTTTATTTAGCTCAAAACTCATTTCTTTTTCTTTGTCAGCCATCTTTATTTATCGGGGCTAACTTACATGAATGTGTCTACTTGTTGTGGGTGAAGGGTATTTCTTTTTGCAATATAATGCACATACATTGTGTCTTTGGTTGATAAATTTACACAAGCACCATTATGTTGTAAGAGTTTGGTGACAGATACTAGTAGCTTTTTTACAAAGTCTAGTCTTATGGATATCAGAGTGATAGTGAAAAAAAAAAAACGAAAAAAAACCAAAAAAACAAAAACACAAATATTGATGATGTTATTAGTTACTGCATTTTTGCATGTTTGGAAAGTGTTCGGATGCAGTTAACATAGTGTCAGATTTAGAATTACACTCATTTCTGAGGAGATTTTTAATTCTTTCTAGCTGATTTCTGTGAGAGAGGGTGGAATAAATTCATTGTTTTATAGGCCTCAGTATTTATGTGAATACCTCCTAATTTTAGGTTTATGTATGATGAAAAAACAACAGTCTATTTATCTTTTACACATGATTTTTAGAGGTTAGAAAAAAAGTCAAGGTCACAAGAGTATGCTGTGTGATTTGAAATTTGTAAAAGGATTTTGTGCATTTTTTTCCTATGAAGGTTAACTCAGATTTCAAAAACATATATTGGTCAACTGAACAAGTAGCATATTTGATATTCTTGAATTCCACATGTTTTGTGCTATACACCTAACACATCATCATGTGATATACAAAGTAATACGATACTTTTGTTTTAGAATATTGTGCTTGTGTGTGTCAGTTCACTGATCAGAAGGTTTGACCATGTGATAAAGACCTGAGAAAAAAACAATTATATCGGTAGATTTATTTATAGGAGTATAAATGAAATTTAATATATTTCTTCTATTTCCGGTACAGGGATCCCCATTGGGTGGTTCAGCTACAGGTGATCTTCTTGGACTTGGTACACCAACACAAACCTCGGCACCTGCTGTAGTTGGTGGTGGTAATGGCGATGGTTTTCTAGTGGACATGTTTGACACTCTAACAACAAGCACCCCATCAGCTCCTGCAACAAATGGCATGGACTTGGGAGGTCTCACTGGGGGAGCAGAAGAGGCTTTTAAAAGGTATTGTTACCAGAAGTTAACAGTAAAACACTGAAAGAAGGAAATCTTAGATGAATAAGTCACAGCCAAACCAAAAGGAAAAGAAGAAAGAAGACAGAATATTCAGTTTATAACATAGTTTATCAAATGTTTTCAAACCTGCCTCCTTGGTTGAGTTGTTATGTAACTGACTTCAAATTTATGTAAGTTGACACCATCATAAGGAGAATGTGTCTAGTATGGTCTTTCTCAGGAACGATGGTTAGATAAACTGCCCACTCCGTTTAACCAATTAGACCTAATGTAATCGTTGCTTGAAAGAAATGATATAGACATTTTTTACTATGTCTTTAAAGGTTGTGATGAGACTTGTATAAACATTCTTGATAGACCTTTAACAACCGCGCATATTAATAACAATTTTTTATATAGATATTTGTACCTTGTTACAGATTTATTTGCAAGAACAATGGTGTACTGTTTGAGAATGATCTCTTACAAATTGGTGTGAAGTCAGAGTACAGGGAAGACCTTGGACGGTTGTGGGTATTTTACGGCAACAAGACAACATTCCAGCTTAATGCATTCTGTGTAGATATTAGTCAACCTGGTGGACTTAGTGAAAGTATCCTTTACTGTGGCAAACTCTATTGTGGGCCTTGATAACTCAGTGGTTAGAGCATTTGCCTCTGGGTTTGAAAGGTCTGGGGTTTAAATCCCGGTCAGAGCTTAGTGCATAAGCAAATGTCTCAATGTCAACAAAGGCAGCTAGACAAAATATCCGCAGGTTCTCCCATCTGTGAATGGATGCAGTAATCAGCATTACTGGCTTTTCACTCAAGGGTTTGGTTTCATCTCAGGTGATGTCTCAAAAGCTTCAATAGTTTTCATTACCATTAAGCTAAAATAAATTGGTATAAAAGGAAATATTTAACTGTACAGGTCCAACAGTTAATTGACTGACATTTTTGTGCTTTCAAGAAAAGCCATTGTTTTCCTCTTAAATGATGCTCTTGCTGAACTTGCCTCATAAACAAGTTAAGTATAGCAGTCAGTGTAGTAATACTGTACTTAACTGCTTGAGTTGATTGTGAAGCTTCAGGCATTTGCTTATGTAACAGGTACATTGTTACTGGTGTCTGTTGGTGCAGTAGTGTTTGAGGGAAACAGCACCAAACTGATCCAGAAGTTTTTGATTTAATCCCACTTAGATGAGATTCCACATTGACTTCCACCTTACATACATGTGCCACAAGTACTGGTTTATATCCAGGAATAAATCATCAGAGGATAAACATAAATTACAAGAACTTATTTCCAGACATCAGTAGAATATCTGGAGTTGTTCCCCTTAACAATATATAGGTTTAAGTGTTCAGCAGAAAGCAGTGGGCAGTGAGGTAGAGGCAGGGGCTCAAGTGAAACAACAATTCAATATGGCATGTGTACAAGAGTTTGATGATGCCCCAATCATGAGTATTCAATTCCTGTATGTATATAAATGCAGTTTCCTTTTATTGAGATATTTTTGCATAATCGGAAAACCCAAGTTGAATTAAATAAAAAGGGTTTTAGATGATAGGAAAAAGATTAGGAGAAAGCCTTTTATTCTGAAGCTCTATCGTACAAAATGTGAGAAATTGAGAAGAGATCTAAAGGTTAAATTGATGATTGTGAATATATTTATCAAGAATATACAAGCACCTTACTTTTTTTCTAACGAACAAATTTTTATGTAAAGAATAAACTGAGTCTGGTTGATAGAATTTTTAACATGAAGCATTAAATAACTATGGCAAGGTGGTGGAATTGTATTTGATAACTTAGCCTATTATTGTTTTTATAGATACAGTGGTGCTCAGCAGAAAATTGCATTAAAGATGCCAGTTGTTTTGAATAAGTACATCACACCCGCAGAAATGGACTCAGCTACATTCTTTAATAGATGGAAGGCTCTGAGCAGGTTTGTATCTAGCTGTTTACTTTACTAAGGGACTACAGCATTGTTACTTTGAAGTGAGCTTGAAATTCAACAACAATCTTTCATACAGTTTGGAGTTGATAACTGATCATATCAAAACAAGTTTAAACAATTTTTATGCCCTCACAAAGTGGGGAGCGTATAGCGTTGCACTTGTTTTAACTTGTGACACATACCATTACCCACTAAGCCAAGAAGTTTGGAAAGAGTGTAAACATTATTTTAGCCTTGGCAGCATAAGCTTCTAAGTGTTGTGTTGGTGTATCTGCAAAAATCCATGTTGTCAGCACATGCTTGACTAATCTCTGAAAACAAGAAATAATGCATGTACATGTATATTTTACGTTAAAGTGGATAAGAGGTAATTTTCATGACATGGAACTATTCATTATTTTTAGCTCCACTTTTCAAAGAAAAAAGGTGGAGGTATTGGCATTACCAGACATAGAAAAATGATAGGAATTTTCAACATTATTAAACATAGTAACATTAAAAGAATTGTTGGCATTACAAATCATAGAAACATGATAAGAATTGTTGGCATTACAGATCATAGAAACATGATAAGAATTGTTGGCATTACAGATCATAGAAACATGATAAGAATTGTTGGCATTATTAAACATAGTATTATGATAAGAATTCTTGGCATTACTGATCATAGAAACATGATAAGAGTAATCAGTGTTATTAAACATAGAAATTTGACAAGAATTGTTGCCATTACTAAACATAGAAATGTGCTAAGAATTGTTGGCATTACCAAACATAGAAACATGATTAGAATTATCAGCATAACTAAACATAGAAACGTGACAAGAATTGTTGGCATTACCAAACATAGAAATGTGATCAGAAATGTTGGCATTGCCAAACATAGAAACATGATAAGAATTGTTGGCATTGCCAAATATAGAAACGTGATCAGAATTGTTGGCATTACAAAACATAGAAACATAATAAGAATTGTTGGCATTGCCAAACATAGAAACGTGATAAGAATTGTTGGCATTGCTAAAAAAAGAAACATGAAAAGAATTGTTGGCATTGCCAAACCTAGAAACACAATAAGATTTGTTTGCATTGCCAAAGATAGCAACATGATAAGAACTGTTGGCATTGCCGAACATATAAACACAATAAGTTTTGTTGGCATTGCCAAACATAAAAACGTGATAAGAATTGATGGCATTGCCAAATATAGAAACGTTTTAAGAATTGTTGGCATTTCAAAACATAGAGACATGATAAGGATTGTTGGCATTGCCGAACATAGAAACATAATAAGAATTGTTGGCAATGCCAAACACAGAAACATGATAAGAATTGTTGGCATTGCTGAACATAGAAACATGATAAAAATTATCAGTGTAATTATATATAAAGAAACATGACAAGAAGTGTTGGCATTACCAAACATAGAAATGTGACAAGAATTGTTGGCATTACATATCATAGAAACATGATAAGAATTATCAGTGTTCACTTGCGTGTTATATCGATATTGCTTTTGAATTTTACAGTCCCGGTCAAGAGAGCCAGCAGATATTTAAAGCTACATCACCCATGGATACAGAACAGATTAAAACAAAGGTAAGTTCTTGACCATTGTCTCAGACAGGGTGTTGGTAAGCAAACTTCTTCAACTTTAAATGATTGATTGACAATATATCTTCACAAAATTACTTTGAAAGCATTCTCATACATGAATATGAAAATTTATTGTACTTCCTTCTAGAAGGTGTTATTCAGTCAACGGCTTGTCGTCTTATAGTCTAGTGAGCCCTTTCTTGCAGTAAATGTTTGTGATAGTAGTGTGGGAAGGTGAGGTTAAGTAATACTAGTTCATCTGTCAATCAGTTATACATTCTGTTCATTTTGTCAGCATTTGGACTAGAAGGGACCTTATTTGATATGGTATGATGTGTTTTAGGAGGTATAGATGGTTTCTAAAATAGTGTCAGTGATTCAGATTTCATTGAATGCATTTCCTTAACAATTTTATACTGTCAAAACATGATAAAATGAATTGCAGCAGAACAAAACTGACATTGTACTATGAATATATGTATGGGTCCTGTCAGTCCTTATGGCTCGTAATGAAAAATGGGATTCTGAAAACAGTGATCAGGTCCAATGCTGATTTCTGCAGTTGTGTTTCGACTGTAATTATAATGACTTATTATTGATAATGACTTACTTAGTGATTTGGAAATAACTGTCAAGAAATATTGAACTATAGCTTTTGAGGGAAAAATATCATGTAGTGTTAAATCTTCTGTTACTTTTTCTTTCAGTTGATTGGCTTCTGTGTGAGTGTATTAGAAGGCATTGATCCAAACCCCGAGAACTTTGTATCAGCCGGTGTTCTGCATACAAGGAATCAGCAAGTTGGAATACTCATTAGACTGGAACCAAACAAACAAGCCCAGGTACATAAGAGACATAGGAAAGAACATTAAAATTCTTTAAAGTTGTTCCAGTATTTATAAGCGTATTTCTTACAGCAAAGTCTTCAATAAGACCACTTTGACTATTTCAAAATCATGCTAAAAAATTAGCAATTTGACAGAACTGAAGTCAAAAACAAAGAGCATATGAGGCCAGTTATTGAGACAGATTCATTAATAAGATCATGTTTTAACTGTTTTAATTTGCAGAACATCCCTGTATTACAGCAGAGTCTGTACTATGAAAATAAGCAGATACATTTGTCATGTTTGGACTTGTTCATATTTACCATTTCTTTGATAGAGGATTGGTTAAAGATAACCCCTGCCATAATGCCAGGAGGTTTCTCATAAACACTAATTTAGTTATTCTTTTATAGAGGAAAATTTCATAGAGTTGGTAGAATAACATGTTTTTAAGTATGGGCAATTTGATAATGCATTCATTTGTTTGTCATATGTTCCATAGTTCTGGTTCATTCATTTGTTGATTCATTCACTCTCACTGACTAACATGGTCATTGGACAAATTCTTTTATATTATTTTCTTATATTTTCAGATGTACAGATTAACAGTTCGAGCAAGCAGAGACAAAGTGGCCAAAATTTTGTGTGATCTTCTACAAACACAGCTGTGATCATGTGAACCTAGTTTTAATCATGTATATTTAGATAAGTAAAAGGTGTGAGACCAGAGTGGGAAAAGAGACTACTTAAGTATTTTAAAAACCAAAATGCTCCAAATTTTGTATGATAGCAGAGAGATAGCACTGTTATAGTTACTGAACAAAGAAAATGGTCAAAGTATTCAGTTGCTGCTAATAAAAACAGTGCTTTTGTTGACTCCAGTTTGAATTGTAACAAACGAATGGACAAAATGATGCAAATCTTGTACCATGTGTAATGTTATTTATAGGAGGAAAGAAGTAAATTGTATTTTTGTTGTGTTTTCATTGTAAACATTTCTGAATGGGACCATTTTATAGAAATGTAGAAGAAATATAATGTTACTCATTTAATAGGTGTTCTGGTATTTAAATAGTTGTTGGCTAATTTCCAGAATTAAGTTAGAATTCCAAGTGTGGTCAGTGTTTCAGACACAGGTTAGCTGTTCCAAATAAGATGGTAGTCCTATACAGCAACAGTACTATAGTATTTAGAGTGAAGTTATTCTTTTTGCTTTTCAAATTCTGTGCAATTCCATTTGCTGTTACTTTCATCTGTCATACAGTAAGTAGTTTTAATCATTTACACATTAGATGATTGCTTGAACCAGTCTGCACTTGTAGCATTAAGTGTTTAGGTCTGGAACCAGTCTAGTGTAAAGTTGGACTGGTTAACAGACTTCTACTAGTTCGTGGTATACTCTCAAACCATTCTTTATAAAATTTAGAATCAGATTATTTTTCATGTTTAAGTCTAAAAAGGTACGCATATATGTACCTGGTCTAAAACAGGTTAGTTGAAAGTTGGACTGGTTTATAAATTGTGATTTTTTGTGTAATATATTGAAATGTCTTGAACTAGGTTTTATTTAAAGGCATGAAATTTGACTGGTTTACAGACTGTTTATGATTCACAGACACTTAATTTGATACAGATTTCTTGTAAACAGATTTATTAAAGAAATGCTACAGTTTAATGTCTTTTCTGTGTTATTTTGAAAAACATTGCATATAATTAATGTGTTAAGAGAAATTTAATTTTAGAGATTATCTAGTTGATTTCTCATGGGAAAGTGTTAACAATATAATATCATTTTATTGAAAGTAACATAGATATTAAGTCTAAGTGTATAATCGTCGGTTTATATCAATATTTATTGTGATCATTATTTAAGGTCAAATAATTGTAACCAAAGGTAACAGAAGATTTTGATTATATTCCATTATGTTTTTACAGAGTTGTGACCCTTAGCTTTGCCTGTGGTCTGTTTCTTTTGTGTATGTATAGGTTTCTTGCAAAAAATAATTGGTATGCATTTATTTTAATGGTAGCCATGTTTGGTTGAGTTTTGGGATAGTTTTGCCACTACATATCACCATTTTAGTTTGCTTGCCTCTGCTTTTGACTTCTGATGCATTCCATTATATAAGACTCTAAGGAAAACAAGGGGTGTAAAAGCTAGAACATTCTATCTGTGCCATGAATGAAATATGTAGAAAGAACTTTGCAAAAAGGTCCATGTGTTACTGTTGTGGAAATTATGACATGTCTATCTTTGTATTATTAAGAAATATACAGACCTTACATGCTTGTACTTGATGTTGTTATGGTGATGTGAAGAAATCAAAGAAAGTGCTATACAGATTATAGTAGTATTTTGAAATTTGTGATAAGGCAGGTAGGTGGACATTGTAATTCTTAATTATATGAGAAAATAAAATATCAAAAGACTTGAGTACTCAAGGAAGTATTTTTTGTGATTAAAAAATAATCAGTACTAACTAGCTAAAATCAAGACATATACGTGTCTGTCAAAAGTTTCCTACTTAGAAACTTCCCGTTTGTTGTATACTGTAAATAATTTCTTCTGAAGATAAATTGAAATTTGAAAAAGTTTGTTTCTTGGATTAAAATTCTTGAATGTTTCACAAAGTATGGAAGTTTTGATGAAATTGATTAAACATATGCAAATGTTAATATATACATTTGTAAGTGATTCATCATGGTTTTTCTTGTAGTCTTAGTGACCTTTGACCTGTAGACCTCTTTCTTGATCACAAGGGGAGCAGTTTGTTTTTTACTCAATTAAAACTTAATGTTGCATTCCGATACCAATCTTGTGTGATGATTACTTATTCATGGTATGTCACAGCCCATCTTGCATGGTGATTGGTTGTTTATGGTATGTCAGAGCCCATTTTGCATGATGATTGGTTGTTTATGGTATATCACAGCCCATCTTGCATGATGATTGGTTGTTTATGGTATATCACAGCCCATCTTGCATGATGATTGGTTGTTTATGGTATGTCACAGCCCATCTTGCACAATGATTGGTTATTCATGGTATGTCAGAGCCCATCTTGCATGATGATTGGTTGTTTATGGTATGTCGTAGCCCATCTTGCATGGTTTGTTTATGGTTGTTCACAGCCTAAATTGTGTGATAGTTGGTTATTAACAATAGATCACAGACCATCTTGTTGGTTATTTGTGATATGTCACAGTCCATCTTGTTTGATGATTGGTTATTCGTAAAATGTCACAGTCCGTCTTGCATGGTGATTTGTTATTCATGATATGTCACAGCCCATCTTGTATTATGATTGGTTATTTGTGATAGATTGCTGCGTCTTAGTGTCTGCCCCTAGCTGCTTCAACGATATACTCATATATATGCCGAATATTTCATATTTTATGACAGAATTGTACATAGTAGATTATCATTATACATGTAAGCTTTGCATAGACTTACAGGTACATATGTATTAATAATGTTCATGTTTGTGTTATGTATATGCTAAAAATTTATTGTAGAATGTGTAGGCTGTGTAGCATAAGTGTGTACATATGAATAGATTTAGTGATAATTTTAACGTGTATTGAAATATTTCATGCAAAGTATTTTTTGTTGGGAATTTGTGAATTTGTATCAGGTATGGAAGTGTGGGTTATTTCGTGTCATGATGTGCACTGTTTAACTTCTAGTTTCTTTAAACTTAAGAAAAAATGCCTATGCTCAGTTTTGATGCTCTTCAAAAGACATTACTATGTAATTTTTTATTCATAGTATTTTAGTAATATAGAACCAGATAACATTTAATATTCAATTTTTCTATATAATATTTGTAAAACATACAGTATTATAGATGTATATTTCTAAGTACTTAATAAAACAAGTTTGCTGATTTACTAAAACAAAGGATGGTTTTATTCCTGTGGTATCCGTTTATATCTAAATAATATATACATGTAATTTATTCTGACTCCATAGAATTGACTTACTGTAGAAGTATGCAAGGCATTAAATATATAGAGATGTTTTTATGACTTTAACAAGATAGAATTTCTTGTAAGACCATCATAAGATAAGATAATTTTTATTTTCAGTTGGCAAGGCAAGTAACAACATAAGCCCTGTATGGGCTGTTCAACCAACCTTAAAACATATATCATGGCATCTTACGAATGTATCTTACTGAGATACATTGGTTTAAATAATTCCACCATGAAAATTTGTAAGCAAGGTAAAATGGGGATACTTTAGGTTGTGATAGAGAAATGTTAATTTTAAATTTGACTGTCTCTCTTGTGTCTTGTCAGGGAATAAAAGTCAGTTTGCAGGTAGGTGTAGGTAAATGAAAACCAGACCCCAAACAATCTGTAGTGAAGGTCCACTTTAAATAAACAATGAATTGTTAGGTGTACTGCTAATATCACAACGTTGAAATATGCAAATATTCACTCAGTGGTTGTGTCAACTTTCTTAGTGATCCAATGTTAAAAAGAATAATAAATTTATGGTAATGAATAATAAACCCCAAGATTTGATTGTTGTTTTGGTGTGTGGCTTAATGGTGTGGATTTTTACAATGTGCAATATCTTAATTAACCTCGGCTTTTCTTTTCTGTTTGATAAGGTTTTGCTTAAATTTATATATATATCTGGCATTACACTAATTGACAGAAGTATTCGTATTTAAATTTCAAACTCTGGTCATTTGTTATGAAACAGTTCGCTCATTTAAAAAAATCTGTATAAAGTTGAATTCTTGTAGTTTTCACTTTTGCTTTCGGCTGAAATTATAACAGTCACATAACTGTTGCATTGCAGGGGAGATAATACTTCGCTTCATAAGGTAGTGTTGTAATAGGTAGAAAATAAATGTTGCTACTAAGTCGGTTTGGGAAGTTGGATGAACATCAGGAATAGAAAAATGGACTCAAAAGAGAAGAGCATCCTTCTGTTGACCCATTCCATTTCTTGCCATCAATTTAGATGGCAAGATTTTCTTCTTGTGAAAAGCATAATGTACACTTGGATGAATATTTTACTGTTAACAGAGTTATTAGCTACATTTAAAATTGTCAGTTCAGATGATGCCTAAAATCCACTGTGAATAGTAATTAATAGCATCAATATGCAAACTAACAAAAGTTTAACTATGTCAACTGATGAATCCTTTGCAAACATCTTACTGGAAGCAACACTTTTACCACTAGGGAATTTCATACAGATTATACTGTCTGATGCTGTATAAATCTGTACAGCTGTAGAAGTGCACACAAGTTGTATGTTAAGTATCATTGTATCTTACACTTTACCCGTATCTAGAGTTTTTGTTGTTGTATCATTATATAGAATACAATGAATAGACATTGTGTAGGATAATCCTTAAATGTACACCTAGAAATTCACTGGTGTACTTGGTTATTACCATTTTGTTTTAATGTATGAAAATGTTATGAATAAATAAAAATGTCCATATCTGCAGAATCTTGTTCCTTCATATTTTTCCCCATCCTTCGAGAATGCTTTTTGACCTTTTCAGTTCAGATGCCCTTTTCCAAATGGATTTCCGGATCAGGTCTACCCAGTACCAAAGGAACGCTTATGTAAAGTGAAGTAACTCTATATCTGTAAGTCTCACAAGATGGATGAATGGAGTTTATATTGGTCCGGGTTCATAGTTCATTTTCAACATTTCTAGACAAACCTATTTTAGAACAAATTGTCTCTTGTCTACCTGAGAGTAACCTACAAGTAAACTACACAGATTTACTCCCCTTATTGTATCAGTGCGTGTGCTGTATGGGACGGAACAGTCGTCAGGTTAAGAGATAAATCAGTAATGTGGCACATATTTTCTTACAATACCAGAATTCTTGACTTTCCACAACTTCAAAATTAATTTTATACTGAACCCAAAGACTTTAAATAGTTAGGTCTTTGACCATTTGGCTAGATTATAGTTAGGTTAATTTTGTTGCATCATAAACAGGTATTTTCACAAATGCCGTGTTTTTTTTTCAAGAAACAGGTTTTCAAGCACATCAGCAATAACGACAATATTCATTTTTTTAAAGATCTACTATCATTGGAAAATCCACTATCAGATGTAATCAATTTGAAAAAAAGTCTACTGTCAGATTATGATTTAATTTGGAAAGATCTGCTGTCAGATTGTTTAATTTTATAATTATAGTTTGCAACGCGACTCAAAGAATACCCGGTGCAAGAGGTCTAGGTTCGGTCAGCTCCCCGACCTTCACCCATTTTTCGGAGCCGTTTTATTTTCTCCGTTGGAATTCGAGAAGAACGTGCATGTTGACTTGGCTCTTTGTTACTTGTACTGGCAAAGCACTTTTCAATTTGTCATCATTTTTATTCTCAACATATTTTTCGGTACCAGAAAATCCAGAATGCAAACTTCCATATGTGACACATTCACTATAGCCAGTTTATAAAAACTAATCGTTCTTGTGAATTATTTATTCATATGTGACTCGTAACAGTTTCAGTATCATTGGAAGCCATATTTACAAAGAACTGTAGGGATTAACCAATGAACATTTACAATATAACGTATGTAATTTTGCATTTTCAAGTGTCAGAACATCAGAACATATTTAATACAATCAAAGAGAAAGTAATCACAACCTAATCCGTAATATATCAGAAAATTAAGTATTTGGCAAAAATAAAACTCTTTCTTTTGAATTCTTTTGTTTTCATGAACCAGGTACACTTCAGCCAACAGCTGATGTTGTCACGTCCGCTAAGATACAAAACTGCTCTTTAATGGTTTGCTCTAAAGCCACACATACATAAGCCGATAAAAGTAGAGGATATAATTTTTGATTGCTTAAGGGATTGTACAGAATATGGTCGAATCGCAATTCAACAATAGAAAATGAGTTAAAAAAGGCTTGAAAAAAAGACAATAAAACATTCACTGCTATCTCCTACCTCTGCAGTGGCTTTTAGGTAGGGTATTGATATGCGTTGTGCTGCTTTAAAGCCAAACACTTCTTTATCATGTGAGAAACTAAATGGTTAAAGAAAATGAACGACCAAGAATTCGTAAAATTCCTCTTTCTGTTTCTCTATATCGTGTATTTTCTATGTATTTCTAACTTGTACGTATCATTAGGTGTATTTGATAGATGCTATGTCACAAGGATACTTATAGTTTAATTATACACTGCAACAATAAACCAATTTCAAACAAATGTTTGAATTCATATTTTCATAGGAAACACTAACATCACAGAGACATGCTCCTGAATTTAATTTGGCGAGCAATATCGAAAACACCAATTGTGGACATCATTCGAGAAAAATGCTTTTTCCTTTAATTTATTTGACGTTTTATTATGTTTCTACAGCGTTTACTCTATACTGTCAGACATCAAAAACTGTTTTTCATGTCACGTTTGTTAGTAGTTAAAACTTGATATACACATGATGGTTATGACCTAAAACCAGAAATGTGTGGCTGACATGTGATGCACTAGAATGTATCTCTTACCCCAATACAACTTTTATTTGTTAAAGTGGTTTGCTTTGAACCATTTTCGTCCTAAATCGAGACAAAATCCTTTTCATTTGAATGGACAGTGGACACGTCTGTTCAGTGCTGTTTTTTACAACAACAACAACAACAACAAAACTGTTTCCTTAGCGATTTTTTCTTGGGCGATACTTTCTTGTCCTTGCCAAAGCATTGGCTAGTTGTTGCAGTGAGATGATCTGTAAAAAGATGAAAAGAAAGCCGTGAAAGAGTCATTTAAGTTTTACGTCCGATGATGTAAAGTTGGAGAAAGACAAAACGATAGACTTACCTATCCCCATACCTTTTTTATTTTTTGCAGCTTTGAAATGGGTGATAAAGTTATAGGCTACATTTAAAACCTTTTTTAAATCCGACTTACAGCTTGACTTGTTCTTGCTTTGAAAGTTCATGCATCTGCAAATCTGTGTTGTTTAAAACTTTAAAAAGCCTGACTTTACATTCAAAATTTAAAACTTGCTTAAAAAAGTCTTATCTTTGTTTTGCCAAAACGACGACCTTAGGTAAGCTACTTTTGTAACTCATGTTATACCAACCAAAGACAACAAAAAGTATACAAGACGGTCATGATGCGAACAATCAGTCTGATTATCGAACAAAATATCCACAAACAGAAAGGAGATAATTACAAAAATGTAAAACAGCAAGAGAAAAACTATATATATATGGCAAACGTTTAAATAAAGACAAAAAAAATAAACAAATACAAACAAAGTAAATGAATTATACATACAGAGATGAAAGTTATCAAATAGTAATTAGAGAGGTTTATGAGACCAACAAACTCATAGTTACACAGTGAAATGAAAACGGAACACGCTATCAGCTGAGTTTTGAAGAAACAATTAATAGATAAAGAATGCGGGACATTAGTGGATTATCTACCCTGAATACTCTCTGATATTACATTGGTCTTTCCATTTGGATTCCTCTGCTTTTATCGCTATTTTCTTTTTTGGTATGGTGATAATAAAGCCTAATAATTGCAACAATGGTAGTCAGATTACACATTAAGTTTAGAAACATGTTTTGCTAACACCATTATCTTTGTTTTTTGATAATCCTTACTTTTTATTTAGTATATAAGTGACAATTTTCACAATTAAAGGTCAAGACCATCACAATTAGAAACAAAGATAAAGTTAGAGGATTCCAACTGAAAGGACCAATATGCTATTTGGTCTACCTTTGATGCTATCTGAGTAAGGGAGATAATTTGTTATCAGGAATGTCCCTCATTACTTTAGACTGCCTAAAAAAAAAAAAAAAAAAAAAAAAAAAAAAAAAAAAAAAAAAATCCATATTTTGCCTAGACTCACTCTCATTTTATCCGTATCTTTATTTAAAGAAACGAGTTTAAAACATTTATAAAATAGGTTTAGATTTGAAACAAACCTTCAGTTACTTAAGGAGTAGATCTTATACAGCTAAAAGCGAGTGACCAATACAAAACTTCAGAGATTAAAGTCGTATATCTACTGCCTATCTGTAGTCTACGCGAAAACATATCTATGATTTGGAAACGACGAAGTAGTTGAGTACCTTATAAACACATTAATTATGTATAGCATATCCAATATGCTTTCATTATGTCAACAGATCAATATATTAGGTACATGTTCCAAAAGTCTGTTACGTACCAGTTCCAAAAGTCTTGACTAAAAGAATATTAAATGATAGAAAATATTGCTTATAAACCTTATTTCAATGTACGTTCACATTTTTCAAATTATGCATGTCTGTTGTAGACATCAATGTCTCACATCATATTTTACAACTTCTAGAAAAAACAACAACCAGAAACACCTTATGTTATGTGAAAAAACCTTATTCTAGCATAAAATCGCTTGTTTTTGCCCTTTTTGCCTATGTTTTAACGAGAGCAAAAAGGTGTGTTAATAAGGAATGTCTCGCGCTCCCCGTTTTCAGTTATGCGCGTTACAGGGCCTTTGTTAATAATAGACGCTGATCCGTTTTTTTGCCCCAAATCGGCAGTTTATGTAACTTTGCAGGTCGGAACGTAGACGAAATAGTATATACTATCAATCTTAAATCCACATGTAATCCTTCCAAATATTTTTTAATCGACACGTCAACATGTTTCAAGATGCCCGCTCGACAGGTTGAAACATGTACATGTGTCGCCCTGGAACGCATATTTAGAACACGTATCCATAACAACCTAAAGGCGACTGTACTATTATTTATTTATTCATTTGTTTGTTTTTCATAAATATGTCTTTCTAGATCATTTTATGCTAGAATATCGTTAAAGGACGTTTTTTCGTGTCATAACATCTGCAGAATCCCTCGGGATATGTTTGTGCCCTCTACCTACGGGCTCGGGCACCAACCATCCCTCGGGATTCTGCAGATTTTATAACACGAAAAAACGTACGTTAATCATATATTAGTTAAACGTACAAAATTGACGTAATTCTAGAAGAACCTGTAATAAGTGTCTCAAAGAGCTGATACGAAAAAGGAATATATATACAATGCATTATTATACAAAATATTGCTTGCATCTAGTTCGTAAGAAGGCGTATACATTTACATTTGCAAAATACTTCAGTGGTCGAAATGAAATTCTCAGGTATCAAATAACGTTAGAATTCAGGAATTTAAACTACCGTATTAGTTAACCGACGTTTATTTTAACACCGTTTATTTGAAAGCTATCCAGAGCAGATTTTACTTAGCAGATACATGTACAGATAGTGATAACAAAATGTCTTTTCGTAAGAAATACTATATATAGAGCATAACCTGTCTAACTCATTTGGTATACCACACTAAGAAAGTTTGTTTACAACTATTTACCACTTGTTACGTCCGCATAAGATTTCTCACGTTGGAATTGGACCAAGTCTGCCTTAGACCTGATTCGATAAGTAACAGTTTCCTCCCCTTGCTTTACCTTAATGAAAATAACACCATCGTATGACCAGGCTCCTTCTAGCTTCTTTGTAGTGACAAGTTTACGCGCCTCATACAGCAGCTCAGATCTTGTGTGGGTAGGGTCATTAACAAAGACTCCTTTATGTCAACAAGTACCCAGATTGACACGAATTCTGTAAACTTTATTCCTGTTACGATAGTTTGTAAATTTTACAATGATCTTGCTATGTTTACCATCTGTGCACGGCTTACCAACTCGATGCGTGCGGTCAATATAATCTAAATTTAGACCAAGTACTAGGTCATCTACAATACCTTTTATGATGTCGTCAATATTCTCGCCCTTTTTCATCTATGCCTGAAATTCACAGCAATTACGTGAGCTATACTGCTCCTGAGAATCAACGGAAATTCTAAAGATTCAACACGAGCTTTCAGTGCATCATTTTCATTTACAAGGTTTTCATTTACCTGCTCCAGGATGAATATTCGTGACGATAAACCGTCAACTACGCCTTTCACTATCGAGGTTATCATTGTTGCCCAGGTTCCTGCCATGGAGTCCTTTATAGATATTGCAATAGCATTATGGCATTTATTGCATCATTATCTAAAGTTATATTTGGTTGTACCTGCTGCTGAGCCGCTATTACAACACTTAAGTCACTGCCCTCGCTATGTGTTCGATTTTTTTAAATAAGCAAATAGTCTTCGGGAGAAGAGAAATCTCTCTTTTTTCTACACGAAGCAACAGGTGTTGCAAAGCCCTCAGTATTCTGACAGTAAACTGATACGTTACTTAAGTCCTGAAGTATACTTTACATAACGATAAAACTGTATAATAATGTACAAGTAAACAGCTGATTTCAGTCCCGCGTAAAACCGGTTTTCTACATGTATATGTGAAAAGAACTTAAGTGTTTTCGTATTTACTAGTCCAAAAGCACATTTTAAGAATTCCATTTCTAATACCATTTGCATTATTATTCACCGATAATCAATAGGTAAATTCATTTTGGTCTCGCCTCTCATAAAACGGCAAAATCGGCAGAAAAATTACATTTTAGAAAGACAACACAAAAACGCTTAGCGGAAGTAAAAAGACTTCTGTTTGCTTTTGTTTAGCTACAAAAACAGATACATCTTATACTTTAAAAATAGCTGCGCTATCTCAGTTTGAATAGCTTTTAGTGCTTGTTATCAAGATAACAAATCCATACGTTTAATAGAATATTATCTGGTATCTTTACCACAATCACAATATGCACAAGATTTAACAAAAATCTTTTTGTATATGAAAGCCTAATACGTTGGTGTAGTTAATAGATACATGCATAAGTTTACCTGAAAGTGATTCGAGACTCTGAACTTGAGCATCAACGCGGTTTATATTTGCAACCACTTTATCTTTTAGTCGCTGCCTTTCTTGCAACAAAGGAGTACACTCATCCTCGTGGGCATCCATTTTTGCCACTTTTTGTCTCTTGGTATCAATGTTTATACCTATAAAAACATCAAACGTCTGATCTGCATTCTGCAGGGTTTATTTTGTTTTACTTTAAGGAAACTTTTAATTTGTGTAATTTGTACATGCGTCTTCTTTTACTCTATTTCCACTTCCATTGATGAATCACAGGCTAAAATGACCAAGTAATGTGCTAACACCTAGACCTACATGTTCATTCCATATATTTTTATTTTTGTTTCTTAAGTAAGTGTGTTCGATGTGTACCTGTGAGAATGCGGGGTTCTACAACAAAGAAGAAATCAGTTTGGAATAATACATCAATGCATATACGAAATCTTTATCACCATCTATGCACCTTATGTAAGCTTGGAATTTCTTCACAGACTTACTAACCAGAGCGCTTACTGTTGTCTTCTTACTAGTCCAAATACACTGCTGTGCGTTTCAAACGCCCGTCTATGCGAGAAAGGTTTCTTGGTCGTCGTTCTACAACAGAGTTTAAAAGATGTAATCAACAATCAAAAAAGATAAATCTTGGAATATTAACTTTACATAATTTACGTTATTATAAGATCAATTTTGCTTAAATTACGTTACGTTTGACTTTGTGATATCTATACAGTCCGTTTTCTGTTGTGAAATAAATATACTGCCAAAAGTATAAAAAAAATGTCAGAGAAAATAGTTTTCACGAAAAGAAAAGAGAAGCCATTAAGTTTTTAACATTGTCATTCTTATAATAATGTCATTATGTCACCTGAATTATTACCTAGTGTATTGAAGTTTAAAGTCTTTGATTTGATCCGGTTTTATCTGACATACATTTTCCAATTACCTTCTCATTAGCTTGTAAGTCAACTTGCACTCAGGAAAGTTCTAGAAATACTGAGATCACAAACCGTTTTGAAAAACTAATTTAATTCAGAATTCATAAACGCTTTTGATCTAGAGGAAGTAAGACAAATAACTGATGCATTTGATATTGTTTTGTCAGAGCCAGCAGAAGTGATATCTGAGAAAATTGATAGTGTTGTTTCTGGTGTTTCAGTAATTGTTACTAATGTTGTTGATATGACAAATATGATAAAAAAAGGCTAGCATTTAAGAAGTTGAGAAAAAATAACTTTGCTCTAAAGAAAATATGGTATGATAAAGACTGACATGATAAAAAAATCTGAGTATATTAATTTCGATAATAATTTTAGGCGTTTGAATTTTGAGGCAAATCTATAGCAAAGGGTACAAAAAGACAAGAGCTGTCGTAGGACAGCGCGCTCGACTGTTCTCATTACACTAAAGAGTTATAAAACCTTATAAACCCAAATTTCACACAAAATCCTCGATAAAATTACCTCCTCTTGTGGCAGTCTAAAGCCACAATGTTAAAAAAAATGTTTTAAGTTAATCTGCAAGGGAAAGATGACTAGTGCTACCTTGCCGAAAAACTTTAACCAAATTTCTGAGTCATTAATGTCATTAACAATGTTAAACTAACAACCAAAATGTATACTATTATTCTTACTATGACCAGTCATAACAAAACTAAGTCCAAGTGGATAGATTATATAAAAAGGTTACTGAAACAGATGGTATCACCAATGTTTGGCTTATATGAAATTGTTCCATAGAATTTTCAAAAAAGCATTAAAGACTAGTACAACCAAACATGGAGCTCAATAATGAATGATTCCACTAACATAATGTACAAAGTCATAAAAAATTATAATACACTAAAGAATACGTATTTCACAAAACTTTCAAATAACTATAGGAAAAAGAACAGCATTCAGAACAAGAAACTGAAGTTGGAAGCCACCATAATATACCACTAAATGAAAGAGTATGTCAGTTTTGCAAAAGAGGAAGCATTAGTGATGAATATCACTATATCAAGGAATGCACACACTTCACAAACCACAGAAAACAGCACATTAAAATGTACTACTAGAAACACATTTAAACTTGTGCAACTATTTAATATTGATAACAAAAGTGAATTAATTAATTGAAATAATTACAAAGACTGTATGAACACAATATTGACAAAATATTTTTAAAAATGATGTATGTTATGCAGAAAGCTATATATATCTCCCAGTTATAGCAATTTACATAAGCACAGTTCATGGCATCATCATACACAACGGTTAGTTGAAAAATATTCAAAGACATTTACGTAATAGTCAAGTATTTTACAATACAACATATGTAAAAACAAACAGTAAAAAAGGAAAAGAAAAAATAGAGACAAAAATGAATGAAAATTAAAGCAAACTGGAGAAGATGACAAAATGATATTTTAGTAAATTTTTACCTTTTAGAATTGAACTAACAGAAGCAAAATAATATCTATATAGAATATAATAAATATAAAACAATTTACGAATATCACAACTTTAATCCAAGAACGCCTATAGTTAATTAAATCCAAACGGGATATTCTTACGAAAAAAGAATCATGTTTCACGTTGTAAACATACGGAATCCTGTTGGGGCCAATTAAAATGTCGACGTTGCGCTTAGAGGTAAACGCTCGACAACGCGAGGTGACATCGCGAAAATGCGAAACAACGCTCGACAAAGCGAAGCGACGCGCGACAATGTCAAACTAAATATCGCAATTTCATTTCGTATTGTCGCGCTATAAAAGCGCGATATATCGCATTGTCGCTTCGCAATGTCGTGCGTCGTATCGCATTGTCGCGGAGTCGCGTCGCTTTGTCGCGTCGTCAGTCGCGTACTGCGTTTGTGTAGGCCTCGACGCACAACAATGCGATACGACGCTTGACAATACGGTGCGACAATGCGACGCGACATTTTCAAAATTTCGTATCGCACTGTCTCCCGTCGTGTGTGATCCTCTTCCGCGACACACGAAAATACTTAACGACACTAGACAACGCGATGCGACGCTCTGAAACGCGACGCGACGCTCGAAAACGCGAAGTGACACAAAACAATGCGACGCGTCATTTATTGGAATGTCGTATGGCGTTGTTGTGTGTGTACCGGTGACAAGCTTAAAAGTTGCAAGATCTATATGCCGTCTGACGGTGCGATTACAAAATTTCACGTATTATCTGGCCCTCCCAATAGCCATATCGCACTTTAAGACCATGGCCGTGATTAGCGCATTTTCCTTGTGGAATTTGTGATTAATTAATTCAATGGCCGGTATACACAATTTGCCCATTTCCGGTAGACGCACGACAACGCAATACGATATTTCAGTAAATGTCGCGTTACATTGTCTAGTGTTGCTTTGCGGTTTGGAGCGTCGCGTCGCGTTGTCTACTTTCGTTTGGAATTTTTGTGTGTCGCGGAAGAGGATCACACAAGACGTGAGACAGTGCGATACGAAATTTTGAAAATGTCGCGTCGCATTGTCGCACGTCGATTTGCATTGTCGAGCGTCGCGTCGCGTTGTCGTGCGTCGAGGCCTTTACAAATAAAGAACACGATATACGACAACGCGACGCGACATCGCGACAACGCGATACGACACCGCGACAATGCGAAGCGACAATGTGGTATTTTGCGCTTTTATAGCGCGACAATACGAAATGAAATCGCGGAATCATCGAAGTGTCGCGTTGTCGAACGTCTACCTCCTAGCGCGATGTTGTGTCGCGTTGTCGAGTGTCTACCTCTTAGCGCGAAGGCAATATTTTAATTGGCCTCAACAGGATTCGGTATAAAGACACGTGTTTAACCTGACACCCTTGTAAACACAATCTAAACGCATGTAGTAAAATAAATTTAACATCCTAAACCAAAACAGATTTTAAAATATACATGTTTGGTGGTAGTATACGTACAACATCGATGATTTACTTCGAAATGACAAAAATTGATTGAAATATGACATGCTTATAATATAAAGTTATTTGTTCTTATTCTTATTTAATGTTGTCCTCTGTAAACGTTTACCGGTATCTTTTATTATATTTTGTATTTTGCTCATGTTTATGCAAATGCATACTGAGTTTTTTTGAATACAAAATCTTGAATCTTGGAAATGTTGACGTCATGAAACAATTTCAGTTAAAGTACCTGAAAATATTATTAAATGTAAAAAGATGTACTCCGACTATAGCTAGTAATATAGAATAGAAATTTTAATTTCTTGTGCAAAATTGTATCTGCCAAAAGTAACAAAATTTGTGATATTATTTATAGACTTATATATGAACTTGATCGTCAGAGTGTATATCATTCTCTTTGAATATATTTTGCTAAAAACTCATAACAAGACTAAGGGTAAGCTGAATATTTGTTAAACCAATCAGTATTGCCCCAAATACATTTTCAAAACACTATTAAGAATATAATAAAATACAGTATATACAAAAATGAAACGAGCAGACAATTCTAGTAAATGTTCATTCTATAGAATATTTTAAACAGATTTTGAATTAGAAAGATATTTAAAACTATTTCCAAAAATCTTGCTTCATCTCTATGTCGTTTTAGATGCAGTTGTCATAAACCACCTATTGAAAAGGAGCGTGTTAGTTATGTTGCCCAAATTTAAGGTTTTGTATTTTTTTTAGAAATAATTCACTGGGCGACGGATTTTATTACATTTCTGAATCCCCTTGTTTCAGTGCTGAACGTAGGAAATATATATCAAGTCTTTACAGAAGAGCTAATATGTTCAATATGGAAATACTTTTTACTAATAGTGATAGAACAACTTTAGTCAAATTAGCTATTTTGTGCAGAAAATTATGTCTTCAACTATTAAATTATATTCCACCTTCCATTTTTGAAATTTGTTGATGATCACGCCCTTCCATCTTCCTTGTTTCATGTTCCGTATTTTGTGAAACTTATTTTGAACATGCAATTGTTTAACTGCATGTGATATATGTACAAAACTGTTACCCATATTGACCTACTTATTGAATAAACTTGAAACTTGGAAACGCAGAAATTGTTCCGTCGTGATTAAGGAACTGGATAATAATAATAAATAAATAAATAAATGAATAAATAAATAAATAAAAACGCAGATATAAATCCTTCTATATTTTTTGTCAATATGCAGAAAGTTTTGAACGCAGAAATAACCCGCTATACTGTATTTTCAGTTTAAACAAAAATGAATTCGTTGTCAAAATTTTGTGAATAACTTCTTGACATGAATCATTGAATATATGAATCTTTTGCACAGTTGAATACAAAGCAATATATTTAATGCATGATAATATTATTATCTACAAACTGTGAGCTCCATTTTTCTTGACGTGTCGGTACCTCTGAATTTCTAGCTAAAGTTTCAAACATATATTTATTATTTCTATCATTTCTATCAATATTTGAAGTTTGATATAACAGCTTATCATAGAGTACTGAGGTTTTAAATGTTTTTATTTCATGTTTTAATCATGACATTGCAAAAAGATAAGTTAGTTTGAATGTAGCCGGTTGTAAACAATTTCAGTCTAAAATTCACCTTTTTCATTAAGAATATCCTTCACAATTCTGAATCCTTAATCGTACAACGTTTGAATTAATGCCCCTAAATATATTTACTTCCCGCTAACGATTTATGGCAAATACTTGTTCTACATTATCTTTACAAAGTTTATTTAGGAAGACAGTTTAACGCTTAAAAACATCAGTCTTAATCTTACAAATAACCAAATCACAAACGGTTTCCCAGTATTGAAAATGTTATCAATACTGAATAAGGAGTTCATAAGCATATAACATTTGTTTTTGCCTTTACTAATTTAACTTCTTTAAATAATATATCAATTAGTTACATATATATAAACCATATTTAGACCACGTTCTGTCTATATCTTATAAAAAGCTGCTACTTTATTTTTGCCTTGCCATATAAAATCATTGCCACTGACTGGATTTTTTTGAAACGTTATTGGAAGCATTACTACCAACAGGATCTGTGCATATTAGCAGCATGTTTCGATTCAATGATTTTCCCGCAAAGTTATGCCCCTTTCAAGCCTTTTCAGCTATCAACTTTGTTTTGAATATTTATTAGCAACCACTGATGGATTTCATTGAACCTTTATAAAGAGCTTTGATTTTTCACAATGTTATGTCCCTATCAAGCCTTTTGAGCTATCAAGTTCGTCCGGACTATTTCTCAGCAACAACTGACTGGAATTACAGGAAACTTTACCACCAAGAGGAGCAGCACATATTAGCAGCATGGTTTGGTTCATTGAGTTTTCACAAAATTATGCCTGTTTCATGCATTATTAATTGTAATTTTTGTCCAGACCATTTCTCAAGAACCATTGAGTGGAATTTATCAAAGGTTTCATAGAAAGTGTACAATGCAAAGGGATGCATAAAGTTGACGTTTCGTCTATCCGTTTGTCCTTCCTTCAGTCTGTCCGTCCCGAAATGTTGTCCGGACTACGTCTCAAGAACTACTGGTTGGAATTATGGAAACTTCATAGGAAGCTTTACTACCAAGAGGGGCTGTACATATTAGAAGCATGTTTTGGTTCACTGATTTTCTTCTTCCCAACGAGGATTCATAGAGTCGCCATTTCGTCCATCCGTCTGTCCGTCCTTTCGTCCGTCCTGATTTTTTTTCTGGACAATTTCTCAACAGTGACTGGCTTGACTTAATGGAAACTTCGTACGAAGCTTTACTACCAAGAGGAGCTGTTCATATAGCAGCAGGTTTCGATTCAATGATTTTTCACAAAGTAATGCCCTTTGAAGCTTTGAGCTATAAAGTTTGTGCGGACTATTTCGCAGGCAGCAACCAATTTCTAGAATTCATCGAAATTTTATAGGACGCGTAGCTGCGCATATTAGCAGCATGTTTCGGTTCAATGGTGTTATACCAAATTAAGGCCCTTTAAAGCCTTTTCAGCTGTCAAGTTTGTCCGAACTATTTCTCAGCAATCACTGACTGGAATTCATTGAAACTTTTTAGTAGCACGTTCTGGTTCATTTCACAAAGTTATGCCTGTTTCATGCATTTTAAAAATAAACTATAATGAGGTGAAATTATTTTTGATTGAAAAAATTTAAGTAATCAGCTCACACGCTATTTATTCTGTATTGACATACCTATATGAAATAAAGTGTCTCATTATAATTCCTTTTATTTGTTGCTTTTTTAAGATTTAGGGGGTCATACAACTGTATTAGAACACTAACATTTAACAAATGTTTTTTTTTCTGTTTCAACATTTACCTTATAACGTACCTTATACTTAATCACACCTCTGTTCTATTAGCCCGCACCACCAAATACTTGACATTTATTTTTAACCATAGTTTCATAACATTTCCCACACAGACCTCTTCATCGTAAAACGCAAAACAACTCCTTGTCTCTACACTTACCTCAGTTGCACATTGGGGAGCATCCATCTTTCCAACGACATACTTGTTCCTTTTGGTGTTAACACTCTTTTTTCCAGTGACCTATACTATTCTCTACTTTCTGAAGGGTTTTCTTAAAATACAAATCAGTCATTTTCACCTTATCAACAGCAGATCAATGTGAAATTCTTTATTGATTAATTCTGTGAAATTATGACATTTCTATCTTTGTATTATTAAGAAATATACAGACCTTACTTACTTGTACTTGATGTTGTTATAGTAATCTGAAGAAATCAAAGAAAGTGCTATACAGATTACAGTAGTATCTTGAAATTTGTGATAAGGCAGATTGGTGGACATTATATTTCTTAATTATATGACAAAATGTGATTTGTTATTCGTGACATGACACAGCCCATCTTGTATTTTGATTGGCTATTTGCGATAGATTGTTGCCTCTTAGCGTCTCTGCCCCTAGCTGCTTCAACGATATACTCATATATATTATGCCGAATATTTCATATGTTATGACAGAATTGTACATAGTAGATTATCATTATACATGTAAGCTTTGCATAGACTTACAGGTACATATGTATTAATAATGTTCATGTTTGTGTTATGTATATGCTAAAAATTTAATGTAGAATGTGTAGGCTGTGTAGCATAAATGTGTACATATTGAATAGATTTAGTGATAATTTTAACGTGTATTGAAATATTTCATGCAAAGTATTTTTTGTTGGGAATTTGTGAATTTGTATGAGGTATGGAAGTGTAGGTTATTTCGTGTCATGGTGTGCACTGTTTAACTTCTAGTTTATTTAAACTTAAGAAAAAATGCCTTTGCTCAGTTTTGATGCTCTTCAAAAGACATTACTATGTAATTTTTTATTCATAGTATTTTAGTAATATAGAACTAGATAACATTTAATATTCAATTTTTCTATATAATATTTGTAAAACATATTATAGATGTATATTTCTAAGTACTTAATAAAACAAGTTTGCTGTTTTTCTAAAACAAAGAATGGTTTTATTCCTGTGGTATCCGTTTATATCTAAATAATATATACCATGTAATTTATTCTGACTCCATAGAATTGACTTACTGTAGAAGTATGCAAGGCATTAAATATATAGAGATGTTTTTATGACTTTAACAAGATAGAATTTCTTGTAAGACCATCATAAGATAAGATAATTTTTATTTTCAGTTGGCAAGGCAAGTACCAACATAAGCCCTGTATGGGCTGTTCAACCGACCTTAAAACATATATCATGGCATCTTACGAATATATCTTACTGAGATACATTGGTTTAAATAATTCCACCATGAAAATTTGTAAGCAAGGTAAAATGGGGATACTTTAGGTTGTGATTAGAGGAATGGTAATTTTAAATTCGACTGTCTCTCTTGCGTCTTTTCAGGGAATAAAAGTCAGTTTGCAGGTAGGTGTAGGTAAATGAAAACTAGACCCAAAAAAATCTGTAGTGAAGGTCCTCTTTAAATAAACAATAAATTGTTAGGTGTACTGCTAATATCACAACATTGAAACATGCAAATATTTACTCAGTGGTTGTGTCAACATCCTTGGTGATCCAATGTTAAAAAGAATAATAAATTTATGGTAATGAATACCCAAGATTTGATTGTTGTTTTCGTGTATGGCTTAATGGTGTGGATTTTTACAATGTGCAATATCTTAATTAACCTCGGCTTTTCTTTTCTGTTTGATAAGGTTTTGCTTAAATTTATATATATATCTGGCATTACACTAATTGATAGAAGTATTGGTATTTAAATTTCAAACTCTGGTCATTTGTTTTGAAACAGTTCGGTCATTTAAAAAACCCTGTATAAAGTTGAATTCCTGTAGTTTTCACTTTTGCTTTCAGCTGAAATTATAACAGTCACATAACTGTTACATTGCAGGGGAGATAATACTTTGCTTCATAAGGTAGTGTTGCAATAGGTAGAAAATAGATGTTGCTACTAAGTCGGTTTGGGAAGTTGGATAAACATCAGGAATAGAAAAATGGACTCAAAAGAGGAGAAGAGCGTCCTTCTGTCGACCCATTCCATTTCTTGCCTTCAATTTAGATGGCAAGATTTTCTTATTGTGAAAAGCATAATTTACACTTGGATGACTATTTTACTGTTAACGGAGTTATTAGCTACATTTTGTAGTACTGTTGTAAATCACTAAGAGAAACAAGAAATAACTTTCTTGTATGAGTGATAATTAAAAAAATTGTCAGTTCAGATGATGTCTGAAATCCACTATGAATAGTAATTAATAGCATCAATATGCAAACTAACATAAGTTTAACTATGTCAACTGATGAATCCTTTGCAAACGTCTTACTGGAAGCAACACTTTTACCACTTGGGAATTTCCTTCAGATTATGCTGTCTGATGCTGTATAAATCTGTACAGCTGTCGAAGTGCACACAAGTTGTATGTTAAGTATCATTGTATTTTACACTTTACCCGTATCTAGAGTTTTTGTTGTTGTATCATTATATAGAATACAATGAATAGACATTGTGTAGGATAATCCTTAAATGTACACCTAGAAATTCACTGGTGTACTTGGTTATTACCATTTTGTTTTAATGTATGAAAATGTTATGAATAAATAAAAATGTCCATATCTGCAGAATCTTGTTCCTTCATATTTTTCCCCATCCTTCGAGAATGCTTTTTGACCTTTTCAGTGCAAATGTCCTTATCTAAATACTGGATTTCCGAATCAGATCTACCGGGTACCAAAGAAACGCTTATGTAAAGTGAAGTAACTCTATACCTGTAGCTCTCACAGGATGGGTGAATGGAGTTTATATTGGTCTGGGTTCATAGTATACTACTCAAAATTTGATAGGGATCACTTTTTATTTCTTAAATATCTTTTAAATGATAACCTGAAGATAACTGATTTTTATACCCCCACCACAAAATGTGTGTGTGGGGGTGGCTATAATGGATTCGCTTTGTCGCGTACGTCGGTCGGTTGGTCCGTCCGTCTCCATTATCGTGTCCGCTCTATAAATCCTATACCAATTGAAGGATTTTCTTCAAACTTGGCTGAAATGTTCACCTCAACAAGGGAATGTGCAGAACCCATGATGTCCATGTGTCAGCTCAAGGTCAAGGTCACAAATGAAGGTCAAATATCAAACAATTAAATATTAGACATGTCGTGTCCGCTCTGTAAGTCCTACACTAATTGAAAGATTTTCTTTAATCTTGGCTCAAATGTTCACCTCAACAGGGGGATGTGCAGAACCCATGTTACCCTTTTGCCGGCTTAAGGTCAAGGTCACACTTGAAGGTCAAAATTGACTTAGAAAATATTCTTAAATTTTAACATGTATTTGAATATTTCTGAAACTAGAAAACGTATTTGCTTGAAACTTAAAATATATATGAAGTGTCACAATTAGGATATGCAGGTCAAGTTTCATAACTCTTTATTGCATTTTGACAAAGTTATTCCCCTTTATAAGTCTTCAAATTTACATACAATCAAATATTAGACAATATGTCGTGTCCGCTCTATAAAATCCTATACTAATTGAAGAAATTTCTTCAAACTTTCTCAAATTTCAAACCACTCAACAAAGTTAAGTGCAGAACCCATGTTACCTTGGTGCCGGCTTAAGGTCAAGGTCACACTTGAAGGTCAAAATTGACTTAGAAAATGTTCTTAAATTTTAACATGTACATGAATATTTCTGAAACTAGCACAGGTATTTGCTTAAAACTTAAAAGATATATGAGGTATCACAAGTAAGATATGCAGGTCAAGTTTCATAACTCTGTATTGCATTTTGACAAAGTTATGCCCCTTTATAAGTCTTCAAATTTACATACAATCAAATATTAGACAATATGTCGTGTCCGCTCTATAAAATCCTATACTAATTGAAGAAATTTCTTCAAACTTTCTCAAATTTCAAACCACTCAACAAAGTTAAGTGCAGAACCCATGTTACCTTGGTGCCGGCTTAAGGTCAAGGTCACACTTGAAGGTCAAAATTGACTTAGAAAATGTTCTTAAATTTTAACATGTACATGAATATTTCTGAAACTAGCACAGGTATTTGCTTAAAACTTAAAAGATATATGAGGTATCACAAGTAAGATATGCAGGTCAAGTTTCATAACTCTGTATTGCATTTTGACAAAGTTATGCCCCTTTATAAGTCTTCAAATTTACATACAATCAAATATTAGACAATATGTCGTGTCCGCTCTATAAAATCCTATACTAATTGAAGAAATTTCTTCAAACTTTCTCAAATTTCAAACCACTCAACAAAGTTAAGTGCAGAACCCATGTTACCTTGGTGCCGGCTTAAGGTCAAGGTCACACTTGAAGGTCAAAATTGACTTAGAAAATGTTCTTAAATTTTAACATGTACATGAATATTTCTGAAACTAGCACAGGTATTTGCTTAAAACTTAAAAGATATATGAGGTATCACAAGTAAGATATGCAGGTCAAGTTTCATAACTCTGTATTGCATTTTGACAAAGTTATGCCCCTTTTTAAGTCTTTTAATTTACTTACAATCAATACTAGACAATATGTCATGTCCGCTCTATAAATTCTATACTAATGGAAGGATTTTCTTCAAACTTGACTCAAATGTTCACCCCAACTGGGCAATGTGCAGAACCCATCTTACCCTTGTGCCAGCTTAAGGTCAAGGCCACGCTTGAAGGTCAAAATTTGACTTAGAAAATGTTCTGAAATTTTAACATGTACTTGAATATTTCTAAAACTAGAACAATTAAGCTCAGTATGCAAAGTTTTTCTACTCTTAATTACATTTTGACATAATTACGCTTTTTTCTTAACTTCACTGCTTTTGTTTGTTTTAGTACATTAGGAAAATGAAAGGTTATTTGTAACTGTTTCGAACATGATTTGACAATATATATTTATACTATTACCTGTACATTTTTTTTTTTCACCAGAGATAATTTCTTTTTATGTATATGTATTTGTGCCACTAAAGTTATTCCCTTAACCACCTTTCCATGTCGTCTTCTGTCAAGGACATTGGTGGGGGTATGATTCGCATTCAGCGATAGTTCTAGTTTCCCATACATGAAGTTTATTCATATGGCAAAGCCGACCTGTCCAGTAGATTTTGATTGTTGACCTGTTCATGGGTCGAGATGCACGGGAAAAGCGATACCCCTCGAAAAGTGGTGCACCGCGGGCATGTACCTTCACGTACACATCCGTTTTATTCAGACTTCGCTTGTGCATGGTAACGTTTATATCGATTTACAGACATTTCGGTAAATGACCAGTTCGATAAATTGGATTTATATAGTAAACCCTACTATATAATTGCCTTTTTACCGAAACGTCCAAAGGGTTTATTATATAAATCCAATTTATCGAGCTAGTCATTTACCGAAACGTACAGCACCCTTTATATCGAACCTAGCACTGGTCTTGGCAAATCTACGGCAAAGACGACGTATTGACGATGAGGAGATGAATATGGGGGTAGGGATGCTTGAGGCTGGGCGTTCCCAACGGCACGTGGCAGGTGTCCTTGAGGTGTCCCAGAGCACCGTTGCCAGGAGGTGACGACGGTTTCAAACTTACGGGCATGTCACGCATAGGCGTGGGGAAGGCGTCAGAGGTCCACAACTCAGCTTGAGGACCGGTTAATTGTCGTTCAAGCGCGATGTCAGCGCTTTGTTACCGCTACTGCCCTCCAAAATGCCACTGGGGTAAGACTTTCCACTCAAACTATCAGGAACCGTCTTCATACAGCTGGCATGAGGGCTAGAAGGCCAGCAATCCTAATCCCATTGACGCGAAACCTAATCCAGGCACGTCTTCAATGGGCCCGCGATCACGCCAGGTGGACGCTGCATGACTGGACCCCAGTGCTGTTCACTGACGAGTCTAGATTTTGTGTGGACGTCACTGATAGGCGAGTGCGGGTATGGAGATCCGCCTGAGCGTTTGGCACCCGTATGTGTTGATACCCATGACCGCCATGGCGGGGGCTCGGTCATGGTGTGGGCGGGCATTAGCATGCAGGGAAGAACGGACCTACACATTGTTCAAAACGGCACATTGACGGCTGTACAATACGTCAATTAGATCTAAAATGTGTACCTACGTCTGTACGATAGTGTTATAGGCACTGAGTTCATTTTAATGGATGTAGTATACATTTTCAACATTTCTAGACAAACCTATTATAGGACAAATTGTCTCTTGTTTACCTGAGAGTAAACTACACTGGTTTACTCCCCTTATTGTATCAGTGCGTGTGCTGTAAGGGACAGAACAGTCAGGTTAAAAGATATTCTGTTTGAATCAGTAATGCTGCACATATTTTCTTACAATACCAGAATTTTTGACTTTCCAGAACTTCAAATGTTTGAATCAGTAATGTGGCACATATTTTCTTACAATACCAGAATTGTTGACTTTCCACAACTTTTTATACTGAACCCAAAGACTTAAAATAGTTAGGTCTTTGACCATTTGGCTAGATTATAGTTACGTTTATTTTGTTGCATCATAAACATGTATTTTCACAAATGCTGCATTTTATTAAGAGACAGGTTTTCAAGCGCATCAGCAATAACAATATTCATTTTTTTAAAGATCTACTATAATTGGAAAATCCACTATCAGATGTTATCATTTTGAAATAAAAAGTCTACTGTCAGATTATGATTTCATATGGAAAGATCTGCTGTCAGATTGTTTACATTTTATAATTATAGTTTGCAACGCGACTCAAAGAATACCCGGTGCAAGAGGTCTAGGTTCGGTCAGCTCCTCGACCTTCGCCCATTTTTCGGAGCCGTTTTATTTTCTCCGTTGGAATTCGAGAAGTATGTGTGTGTTGACTGCTTTCTTGGCTCTCTGTTTCTTGTACTAGAAAAGCACTTTTCAATTTGTCATCATTTTTATTATCAACATGTTTTTCGGTACCAGAAAATCCTTAATGCAAACTTCCATATGTGACACATTCACTATAGCCAGTTTATAAACACTAACCGTTCTTGTGAATTATTTATTCATATGTGACTTGTAACAGTTTCAGTATTATTGGAAGCTACATTTACAGAGAAATCCTGTAGGGATTAACCAATGAACATTTACAATAATACCTCTGTAATGTTGCATTTTCAAATGTCAGAACATATTTTAACACAATCAAAGAAAAAGTTATCACAACTTAATCCGTAATATATCAGAAAATTAAGTATTTGGCAAAAATAAAACTCTTTCATTTAATTCTTTTTTATTCATGAACCAGGTACACTTCAGCCAACAGCTGATGTTGTCACCTCCGCTAGGATACAAAAACTGCTCTTTAATGGTTTGCTCAAAAGCCACACATACATAAGCTGATAAAGGTAGAGGATATAATTTTTGATTGCTTAAGGGATTGTACAGAATATGGTCGAATCGCAATTCAACAATAGACAATGAGTTAAAAAAGGCTTGAAAAAAAGACATTAAAACATTCACTGCTACCTCCTGCCTCTGCAGTGGCTTTTAGGTAGGGTATTGATATGCGTTGTGCTGCTTTAAAGCCAAACACTTCTTTATCATGTGAGAAACTAAATGGTTAAAGAAAATGAACGACAAAGAATTCGTAAAATTCCTCTTTCTGTTTCTCTATATCGTGTATTTTCTATGTATTTCTGACTTGTACGTATCATTAGGTGTATTTGATAGATGCTATGTCACAAGGATACTTATAGTTTAATTATACACTGCAACAATAAACCAATTTCAAACAAATGTTTGAATTCATATTTTCATAGGAAACACTAACATCACAGAGACATGCTCCTGAATTTAATTTGGCGAGCAATATCGAAAACACCAATTGTGGACATCATTCGAGAAAAATGCTTTTTCCTTTAATTTATTTGACGTTTTATTATGTTTCTACAGCGTTTACTCTATACTGTCAGACATCAAAAACTGTTTTTCATGTCACGTTTGTTAGTAGTTAAAACTTGATATACACATGATGGTTATGACCTAAAACCAGAAATGTGTGGCTGACATGTGATGCACTAGAATGTATCTCTTACCCCAATACAACTTTTATTTGTTAAAGTGGTTTGCTTTGAACCAAGAAAGACAAAACGATAGACTTACCTATCCCCATACCTTTTTTATTTTTTGCAGCTTTGAAATGGGTGATAAAGTTATAGGCTACATTTAAAACCTTTTTTAAATCTGACTTACAGCTTGACTTGTTCTTGCTTTGAAAGTTCATGCATCTGCAAATCTGTGTTGTTTAAAACTTTAAAAAGCCTGACTTTACATTCAAAATTTAAAACTTGCATATTTAAAGTCTTTGCAAAGCTTGAAAATGAAATTCCCGTCGAAACTAAGAATCTTTAAAAAAATTAATTGATTAACCAGAAATGATGCTAAACTGTTATCAGACTAGAAACTTGGCGAATGGCTTTTGAAGGTCAGAGGAATATAAACTTCACAGCTTTAAACAACTTGAAGCTTTCTATTCGACTTCAGTATTATGGACGAATCGTTTCCAATTCAACTGCAATACACAAACCTTAACACTTTTGCGATCACCGTTTTGCAAAGTCTTCGTGACCGGTCTTTTCTAAATAATCTAGTGTCAAGATCCGGCAAGAAATTAAGAAGAATTGAAACTTGGTGTATAGCTTTTGAAAAGCAGAGGACTATTTCTTTAGTATTTCTATAGCTTTAAGCATCTTAAAGCTTTCTTTTCGACTTCAATATCATTGACGCCGCAGTTACAATACAGTTCCAATACATATCGCCCTAACGCCTGTGTAATAACCGTTTTGCAAAGTCTTCGTGGCAGATGTTGTCCAAATAATCTAGTGATAAGATCCGGCAAGACAAGTGAAAAACGAGACAACAAAACCATCGCCTTAATATAGTTGATAACGGTATTTCTCTTAAGGATTGAAAACGAATATATAAATAAAGTTCAGCATTTCACAAATGGAGCTTGAGAACAAATTTATAAAACCATTAACATTTTTAGATGCAACACTAAAATCAGACTGCTTTAATCTTTCAGTCTCCTACGCTGTGATCACCCCTTCATTCTTCGGAAGAAAAAAGTACGGACTGCGTAGTTTGAATCTCCGTGCTCAGAATATAATGAAAGTTGTAGCAAAAGTTGCGGATAAGTCGGTTCTGATGAATATAGTTTTCTCTCATATTATAACGCCGTTTCTCTGAATAAACGTTACTGAAATTTAACAAAAATACAAATCAATGATGAAATATTTCATCGGTATGAAGATAAAAATAGCATGTTTGATAATCATTTTTTTCTTTACATTAGATCCTTTATGAAATCAGAATCAAATTGGTATGACTTCTTAACATTCGATCCTTTATGATCCCTGATGAATTATGAACATTTGATCCTTTATTATCAATAAAAGTGAGTTCAACCATGCCCTACGCAGTTACCCATAAAGGGCAATCGTAGTGTTGTTCTGGCGAAAGTTAACACGATGTTAAGACACAAACATACGATGCGAGGAAGTCAAATTGCGATGCAAAACCCACAATGTAAAAACAAGCTATTAATGTCGATATATCACATAGTATCCGATAGTATTTTAAAGACGTTGCATTGTGTTGCCGTTGCATTCAGCACCGAGGTCGAAACAAATAAATCAGAGGGCAATACGAAAACGCGATACTACGATGCGATGTCGCGACAACACAATGCGATAAAGCGATATTAATAGTGCACCATCGCATTATGTTATCGTGCCTCCGCATCGTAATCCCGAGTCAGCGTCTATTAGCCCAAAGAAGGCGAAAGAACGATAAAACGATTCGAAGGCCTGGTGTTCCGTTAAGGCCATCGTAGTTGCGCTCTGGTATCATAAAGGCAAAAAAGACTATAACATGATAGCCAGGCACGAAAATACGATACCATGATGCGACAGAATACGATGCAAAAAAAAACAAGGTATTGATATCGCTTTAACGTATCGTCTTGTCGCCACTTCGTATAGTACCTTCCCGCCTTCGCATCGTCTTATCTTTGTTTTGCCAAAACGACGACCTTAGGTAAGCTACTTTTGTAACTCATGTTATACCAACTAAAGACAACAAAAAGTATACAAGACTGTCATGATGCGAACAATCAGTCTGATTATCGAACAAAATATCCACAAACAGAAAGGAGATAATTACAAAAATGTAAAACAGCAAGAGAAAAACTATATATATATATAATATATGGCAAACGTTTAAATAAAGACAAAAAAAATAAACAAATACAAACAAAGTAAATGAATTATACATACAGAGATGAAAGTTATCAAATAGTAATTAGAGAGGTTTATGAGACCAACAAACTCATAGTTACACAGTGAAATGAAAACGGAACACTCTATCAGCTGAGTTTTGAAGAAACAATTAATAGATAAAGAATGGGGGACATTAGTGGATTATCTACCCTGAATACTCTCTGATCTTTCCATTTGGATTCCTCTGCTTTTATCGCTATTTTCTCTTTTGGTATGGTGATAATAAGCCTAATAATTGCAACAATGGTAGTCAGATTACACATTAAGTTTAGAAACATGTTTTGCTAACACCATTATCTTTGTGTTTTGATAATCCTAACTTTTTATTTAGTATATAAGTGACAATTTTCACAACTAAAAGTCAAGACCATCACAATTAGAAACAAGGATAAAGTTAGAGGATTCCAACTGAAAGGACCAATGTGCTATTTGGTCTACCTTTGATGTTATCTGAGTAAGGAAGATAATTTGTTATCAGGAATGTCCCTCATTACTTCAGACTGCCTAAATAAAAAAAATCAAAAAAAAAATCGATATTTTGCCTAGGCTCACTCTCATTTTATCCGTATCTTGATTTAAAGAAACGAGTTTAATACATTTATAAAATAGGTTTAGATTTGAAACAAACCTTCAGTTACTTAAGCAGTAGATCTAATACAGCTAAAAGCGAGTGACCAATACAAAACTTCAGAGATTAAAGTCGTATATCTACTGCCTATCTGTAGTCTACGCGAAAACATATCTATGATTTGGAAACGACGAAGTAGTTGAGTACCTTATAAACACATTAATTATGTATAGCATATCCAATATGCTTTCAATATGTCAACAGATCAATATATTAGGTACATGTTCCAAAAGTCTATTACGTACCAGTTCCAAAAGTCTTGACTAAAAGAATATTAAATGATAGAAAATATTGCTTAAAACCCTTATTTCAATGTACGTTCACATTTTTCAAATTATGCATGTCTGTTGTAGACATCAATGTCTCACATCATATTTTACAACTTCTAGAAAAAAACAACAACCAGAAACAACCTTATGTTATGTGAAAAAACCTTATTCTAGCATAAAATCGCTTGTTTTTGCCCTTTTTTGCCTATGTTTTAACGAGAACAAAAAGGTGTGTTAATAAGGAATGTCTTGCGCTCCCCGTTTTCAGTTATACGCGTTACAGGGCCTTCTTAATAATAGACGCTGATCCGTTTTTTTTGCCCCAAATCGGCAGTTTATGTAACTTTGCAGATCGGAACGTAGACGAAATAGTATATACTATCAATCTTAAATCCACATGTAATCCTTCCAAATATTTTTTTAATCGACACGTCAACATGTTTCAAGATGCCCGCTCGACAGGTTGAAACATGTACATGTGTCGCCCTGGAACGCATATTTAAAACACGTATCCATAACAACCTAAAGGCGACTGTACTATTATTTATTTGTTTGTTTTTCATAAATATGTCTTTCTAGATCATTTTATGCTAGAATATCGTTAAAGGACGTTTTTTCGTGTCATAACATCTGCAGAATCCCTCGGGATATGTTGGTGCCCTCTACCTACGGGCTCGGGCACCAACCATCCCTCGGGATTCTGCAGATTTTAAAAACACGAAAAAACGTACGTTAATCCTATATTAGTTAAACGTACAAAATTGACGTAATTCTAGAAGAACCTGTAATAAGTGTCTCAAAGAGCTGATACGAAAAAGGAATATATATATACAATGTATTATTATACAAAATATTGCTTGCATCTAGTTCATAAGAAGGCGTATACATTTACATTTGCAAAATACTTCAGTGGTCGAAATGAAATTCTCAGGTATCAAATAACGTTAGAATTAAGGAATTTAAACCACCGTATTAGTTAACCGACGTTTATTTTAACACCGTTTATTTGAAGCTATCCAGAGCAGATTTTACTTAGCAGATACATGTACAGATAGTGATAACAAATGTCTTTTCGTAAGAAATACTATATATAGAGCATAACCTGTCTAACTTATTTGGTATAACCACACTAGAAAGTTTGTTTACAACTATTTACCACTTGTTACGTCCGCATAAGATTTCCCACGTTGGAATTGGACCAAGTCTGCCTTAGACCTGATTCGATAAGTAACAGTTTTCTCCCCTTGCTTTACCTTAATGAAAATAACACCATCGTATGACCAGGCTCCTTCTAGCTTCTTTGTAGTGACAAGTTTACGCGCCTCATACAGCAGCTCAGATCTTGTGTGGGTAGGGTCATTAACAAAGACTCCTTTATATCAACAAGTACCCAGATTGACACGAATTCTGTAAACTTTAATTCCTGTTAAGATAGTTTGTAAATTTTACAATGATCTTGCTATGTTTACCATCTGTGCGCGGCTTACCAACTCGATGCGTGCGGTCAATATAATCTAAATTTAGACCAAGTACTAGGTCATCTACAATACCTTTTATGATGCCGTCAATATTCTCGCCCTTTTTCATCTATGCCTCAAATTCACAGCAATTACGTGTGCTATACTGCTCCTGAGAATCAACGGAAATTTCTAAAGATTCAACACGATCTTTCAGTGCATCATTTTCATTTACAAGTTTTTCATTTACCTGCTCCAGGATGAATATTCGTGACGATAAACCGTCAACTACGCCTTTCACTATCGAGGTTATCATTGTTGCCCAGGTTCCTGCTATGGAGTCCTTATAGTTATTGCAATAGCATTATGGCATTTATTGCATCATTATCTAAAGTTATATTTGGTTGTACCTGCTGCTGAGCCGCTATTACAACACTTAAGTCACTGCCCTCGCTATGTGTTCGATTTTTTAAATAAGCAAATAGTCTTCGAGAGAATAGAGATCTCTCTTTTTTCTACACGAAGCAACAGGTGTTGCAAAGCCCTCAGTATTCTGACAGTAAACTGATACGTTACTTAAGTCCTGAAGTATACTTTACATAACGATAAAACTATATAATAATGTACAAGTAAACAGCTGATTTCAGTCCCGCGTAAAACCGGTTTTCTACATGTATATGTGAAAAGAACTTAGTGTTTTCGTATTTACTAGTCCAAAAGCATATTTTAAGAATTCCATTTCTAATACCATTTGCACTATGTTTCACCGATAATCAATAGGTGAATTCATTTTGGTCTCGCCTCTCAAAAAACGGCAAAATCAGCAGAAAATTACATTTTAGAAAGACAACACAAAAACGCTTAGCGGAAGTAAAAAAAGACTTCTGTTTGCTTTTGTTTAGCTATAAAAACAGATACATCTTATACTTTAAAAATATCTGTGCTATCTCAGTTTTAATAGCTTTTAGCGCTTGTCATCAAGATAACAAATCCATACGTTTAGAATATTATCTGGTATCTTTACCACAATCACAATATGCACAAGATTTAACAAAAATCTTTTTGTATATGAAAGCCTAATACGTTGGTGTAGTTAATAGATGCATGCATAAAGTTTACCGGAAAGTGATTGGAGACTCTTCAACTTTGAGCATCCAACGCGGTTTACATTTGCACCAATTTCATCATTTTTTAGTCGCTGCCTTTCTTGCAACAAAGGAGTACGCTGTCATCCTCGTGGGCATATCCAGTTGTTGGCACTTTTTGTCTCTGGTATCACATGGTTTATAACCTATAAAAACATCAAACGCTCCTGATCTGCATTCTGCAGGGTTTATTTTGTTTTACTTTAGGAACCTTTAATTTGTGCATATTTGTAAATGCGTCGTTCTTTTACTCTATTTCCACTTCCATTGATGAATCACAGGCTAAAATGACCATAAGTAATGTGCTAACACCCTAGGACCTACATGTTTCAATTCCATATATTTTTATTTTTGTTCTTAAGGTAAGTGTTGTTCGATGTGTACCCTGTGAGAATGCTGGGGGTTCTACAACAAAGAAATGAATCAGTTTGGAATAATACATCAATGCAATACGAAATCTTTATCACCATCTATGCAACTTGTAAGCTTGAATTTCTTCACAGACTTACTAACCAGAGCGCTTACTATTGTCTTCTTAATAGTCCAAAGACACTGCTTGTGCGTTTCAAACGCCCGTCTATGCGAGAAAGGTTTCTTGGTCGTCGGTCTACAACAGAGTTTAAAAGAGTATCAACAATCAGAAAAGATAAATCTTGGAATATTAACTTTACATAATTTACGTTATCATAAGATCAATTTTGCGTAAATTACGTTACGTTTGACTTTGTGATTTCTATACAGTCCGTTTTCTGTTGTGAAATAAATATACTGCCAAAAGTATAAAAATATAAGTCAGAGAAAATAGTTTTCACGAAAAGAAAAGAGAAACCATTAAGTTTTTAACATTGTCATTCTTATAATAATGTCATTATGTCAGCTGAATTATTACCTAGTGTATTGAAGTTTCAAGTCTTTGATTTGATCCGGTTTTATCTGAAATACATTTTCCCAATTACCTTCTCATTAGCTTGTAAGTCTACTAGCATTCAGGAAAGTGTTCTAGAAATACTGAGATCACAAACCATTTTGAAAAACTAATTTAATTCAGAATTTATAAACACTTTTGATCTAGAGGAAGTAAGACAAATAACTGATGCATTTGATATTGTTTTGTCAGAGCCAGCAGAAGTGATATCTGAGAAAATTGATAGTGTTGTTTCTGGTATTTCAGTAATTGTTACTAAAGTTGTTGATATGACAAATATGATAAAAAAGGCTAGAATTTAAGAAGTTGAGAAAAAATAATTTTGCTCTAAAGAAAATATGGTACGATAAACACTGTCTAGATAAAAATCTGAGTATATTAATTTCGATAATAATTTTAGGCATTTGAATTTTGAGGCAAATCTATAGCAAAGCGTACAAAAAGACAAGAGCTGTCGTAGGACAGCGCGCTCGACTGTTCTCATTACACTAAAGAGTTATAAAACCTTATAAACCCAAAATTCACACAAAATCCTTGATAAAATTACCTCTTGTGGCAGTCTAAAGCCACAATGTTAAAAAAAATGTCTTAAGTTAATCTGCAAGGGAAAGATGTCTAGTGCTACCTTGTCGAAAAACTTTAACCAAATGTCTAAGTCCACAAGGGGCCATAACGCCGACGCCGACGCCGGGGCGAGAACTATAGCCCTCCTTATTCTTCGAATTGTCAAGCTAATAATAATACTAATACTGATAATAATCATAATAATAACCACAAAACAACACTGAAAACAACCAAACAAGTGACAATGATAATAACAATATTAATAATAATAATGTTAACAATAACAGCCCCAATCAAGATGTCATTAACAATGTTAAACTAGCAACCAAAATGTATACTATATTCTTATTATGACCAGTCATAACAAAACTTAGTCCAAGTGGATAGATTATATAAAAAGGTTACTGAAACAAATGGTATCACCAATGTTTGGCTTATATGAAATTGTTCCATAGAATTTTCAAAAAAGCATTAAAGACTAGTACAACCAAGACATGGAGCTCAATAATGAATGAGTTCCACTAACATAATGTACAAAGTCATAAAAAATTATAATACACTAAAGAATACGTATTTCACAAAACTTTCAAATAAACTATAGGAAAAAGAACAGCATTCAGAACAAGAAACTGAAGTTGGAAGCCACCATAATATACCACTAAATGAAGAGTATGTCAGTTTTGCAAAGAGGAAGCATTAGTGATGAATATCACTATATCAAGGAATGCACACACTTCACAAACCACAGAAAACAGCACATTAAAACTGTACTACTAGAAACACATTTAAACTTGTGCAACTATTTAATATTGATAACAAAAGTGAATTAATTAATTCGAAATAATTACAAAGACTGTATGAACACAATATTGACAAAATATTTTTCAAAATGATGTATGTTATGCAGAAAGCTATATATATCTCCCAGTTATAGCAATTTACATAAGCACAGTTCATGGCATCATCATACACAACGGTTAGTTGAAAAATATTCAAAGACATTTACGTAATAGTCAAGTATTTTACAATACAACATATGTAAAAACAAACAGTAAAAAGGAAAAGAAAAAATAGAGACAAAAATGAATGAAAATTAAGCAAACTGGAAAGATGACAAAATGATATTTTAGTAAATTTTTACCTTTTAGAATTGAACTAAGAAGCAAAAATATCTATATAGAATATAATAAATTAAAACAATTTACGAATATCACAAATTTAATCCAAGAACGCCTATAGTTAATTAAACCCAATAGTGATATTCTTACGAAAAAAGAATCATGTTTCACGTTGTAAACATACGGAATCCTGTTGGGGCCAATTAAAATGTCGACGTCGCCCTTATAGGTAAACGCTCGACAACGCGAGGTGACATCGCGAAAATGCAATACAACGCTCGACAATGCGAAGCGACGCGCGACAATATCAATCTAAATATCGCAATTTCATTTCGTATTGTCGCGCTATAAAAGCGAGAAATATCGCATTGTCGCTTCGCAATGTCGTGCGTCGTATCGCATTGTCGCGGAGTCGCGTCGCTTTGTCGCGTCGTCAGTCGCGTACTGTAATTGTGTAGGCCTCGACGCACAACAATGCGATACGAAGCTTGACAATGCGATGCGACAATGCGACGCGACATTTTCAAAATTTCGTATCGCACTGTCTCCCGTCGTGTGTGATCCTCTTCCGCGACACACCAAAATACTTAACGACACTAGACAACGCGATGCAACGCTCTGAAACGCGACGCTCGAAAACGCGACGCTCGAAAACGCGAAGTGACACAAAACAATGCGACGCGTCATTTATTGGAATGTCGTATGGCGTTGTTGTGTGTTGTACCGGTGACAAGCTTAAAAGTTGCAAGATCTATATGCGTCTGACGGTGGCGATTACAAAATTTCACGTATTATCTGGCCCTCCCAATAGCCATATCGCACTTTAAGACCATGGCCGTGATTAGCGCATTTTCCTTGTGGAATTTGTGATTAATTAATTCAATGGCCGGTATACACAATTGCCCATTCCGGTAGACGCACGACAACGCAATACGATATTTCAGTAAATGTCGCGTTACATGTCTAGTGTTGCTTTGCGGTTTGGAGCGTCGCGTCGCGTTGTCTACTTTCGTTATGGAATTTTTGTGTGTCGCGGAAGAGGATCACACAAGACGTGAGACAGTGCGATACGAAATTTTGAAATGTCGCGTCGCATTGTCGCACGTCGATTTGCATTGTCGAGCGTCGCGTCGCGTTGTCGTGCGTCGAGGCCTTTACAAATAAAGAACACGATATACGACAACGCGACGCGACATCGCGACAACGCGATACGACACCGCGACAATGCGAAGCGACAATGTGGTATTTTGCGCTTTTATAGCGCGACAATACGAAATGAAATCGCGGAATCATCGAAGTTGTCGCGTTGTCGAACGTCTACCTCCTAGCGCGATGTTGTGTCGCGTTGTCGAGTGTCTACCTCTTAGCGCGAAGGCAATATTTTAATTGGCCTCAACAGGATTCGGTATAAAGACACGTGTTTAACCTGACACCCTTGTAAACACAATCTAAACGCATGTAGTAAAATAAATTTAACATCCTAAACCAAAACAGATTTTAAAATATACATGTTTGGTGGTAGTATACGTACAACATCGATGATTTACTTCGAAATGACAAAAATTGATTGAAATATGACATGCTTATAATATAAAGTTATTTGTTCTTATTCTTATTTAATGTTGTCCTCTGTAAACGTTTACCGGTATCTTTTATATATTTTGTATTTTGCTCATGTTTATGCAAATGCATACTGAGTTTTTTGAATACAAAATCTTGAATCTTGGAAATGTTGACGTCATGAAACAATTTCAGTTAAAGTACCTGAAAATATTATTAAATGTAAAAAGATGTACTCCGACTATAGCTAGTAATATAGAATAGAAATTTTAATTTCTTGTGCAAAATTGTATCTGCCAAAAGTAACAAAATTTGTGATATTATTTATAGACTTATATATGAACTTGATCGTCAGAGTGTATATCATTCTCTTTGAATATATTTTGCTAAAAACTCATAACAAGACTAAGGGTAAGCTGAATATTTGTTAAACCAATCAGTATTGCCCCAAATACATTTTCAAAACACTATTAAGAATATAATAAAATACAGTATATACAAAAATGAAACGAGCAGACAATTCTAGTAAATGTTCATTCTATAGAATATTTTAAACAGATTTTGAATTAGAAAGATATTTAAAACTATTTCCAAAAATCTTGCTTCATCTCTATGTCGTTTAGATGCAGTTGTCATAAACCACCTATTGAAAAGGAGCGTGTTAGTTATGTTGCCCAAATTTAAGGTTTTGTATTTTTTTAGAAATAATTCACTGGGCGACGGATTTTATTACATTTCTGAATCCCCTTGTTCAGTGCTGAACGTAGGAAATATATATCAAGTCTTTACAGAAGAGCTAATATGTTCAATATGGAAATACTTTTTACTAATAGTGATAGAACAACTTTAGTCAAATTAGCTATTTTGTGCAGAAAAATTATGTCTTCAACTATTAAATTATATTCCACCTTCCATTTTTGAAATTTGTTGATGATCACGCCCTTCCATCTTCCTTGTTTCATGTTCCGTATTTTGTGAAACTTATTTTGAACATGCAATTGTTTAACTGCATGTGATATATGTACAAAACTGTACCCATATTGACCTACTTATTGAATAAACTTGAAACTTGGAAACGCAGAATTGTTCCGTCGTGATTAAGGAACTGGATAATAATAATAAATAAATAAATAAATGAATAAATAAATAAATAAAAACGCAGATATAAATCCTTCTATATTTTTTGTCAATATGCAGAAAGTTTTGAACGCAGAAATAACCCGCTATACTGTATTTTCAGTTTAAACAAAAATGAATTCGTTGTCAAATTTTGTGAATAACTTCTTGACATGAATCATTGAATATATGAATCTTTTGCACAGTTGAATACAAAGCAATATATTTAATGCATGATAATATTATTATCTACAAACTGTGAGCTCCATTTTTCTTGACGTGTCGGTACCTCTGAATTTCTAGCTAAAGTTTCAAACATATATTTATTATTTCTATCATTCTATCAATATTTGAAGTTTGATATACAGCTTATCATAGAGTACTGAGGTTTTAAATGTTTTTATTTCATGTTTTAATCATGACATTGCAAAAAGATAAGTTAGTTTGAATGTAGCCGGTTGTAAACAATTTCAGTCTAAAATTCACCTTTTTCATTAAGAATATCCTTCACAATTCTGAATCCTTAATCGTACAACGTTTGAATTAATGCCCCTAAATATATTTACTTCCCGCTAACGATTTATGGCAAATACTTGTTCTACATTATCTTTACAAAGTTTATTTAGGAAGACAGTTTAACGCTTAAAAACATCAGTCTTAATCTTACAAATAACCAAATCACAAACGGTTTCCCAGTATTGAAAATGTTATCAATACTGAATAAGGAGTTCATAAGCATATAACATTTGTTTTTGCCTTTACTAATTTAACTTCTTTAAATAATATATCAATTAGTTACATATATATAAACCATATTTAGACCACGTTCTGTCTATATCTTATAAAAACTGCTTCTTTATTTTTGCCTTGCCATATAAAATCATTGCCACTGACTGGATTTTTTTGAAACGTTATTGGAAGCATTACTACCAACAGGATCTGTGCATATTAGCAGCATGTTTCGATTCAATGATTTTCCCGCAAAGTTATGCCCCTTTCAAGCCTTTTCAGCTATCAACTTTGTTTTGAATATTTATTAGCAACCACTGATGGATTTCATTGAACCTTTATAAAGAGCTTTGATTTTTCACAATGTTATGTCCCTATCAAGCCTTTTGAGCTATCAAGTTCGTCCGGACTATTTCTCAGCAACAACTGACTGGAATTACAGGAAACTTTACCACCAAGAGGAGCAGCACATATTAGCAGCATGGTTTGGTTCATTGAGTTTTCACAAAATTATGCCTGTTTCATGCATTATTAATTGTAATTTTTGTCCAGACCATTTCCTCAAGAACCATTGAGTGGAATTTATCAAAGGTTTCATAGAAAGTGTACAATGCAAAGGGATGCATAAAGTTGACGTTTCGTCTATCCGTTTGTCCTTCCTTCAGTCTGTCCGTCCCGAAATGTTGTCCGGACTACGTCTCAAGAACTACTGGTTGGAATTATGGAAACTTCATAGGAAGCTTTACTACCAAGAGGGGCTGTACATATTAGAAGCATGTTTTGGTTCACTGATTTTCTTCTTCCCAACGAGGATTCATAGAGTCGCCATTTCGTCCATCCGTCTGTCCGTCCTTTCGTCCGTCCTGATTTTTTTTCTGGACAATTTCTCAACAGTGACTGGCTTGACTTAATGGAAACTTCGTACGAAGCTTTACTACCAAGAGGAGCTGTTCATATAGCAGCAGGTTTCGATTCAATGATTTTTCACAAAGTAATGCCCTTTGAAGCTTTGAGCTATAAAGTTTGTGCGGACTATTTCGCAGGCAGCAACCAATTTCTAGAATTCATCGAAATTTTATAGGACGCGTAGCTGCGCATATTAGCAGCATGTTTCGGTTCAATGGTGTTATACCAAATTAAGGCCCTTTTAAAGCCTTTTCAGCTGTCAAGTTTGTCCGAACTATTTCTCAGCATCACTGACTGGAATTCATTGAAACTTTTTAGTAGCACGTTCTGGTTCATTTCACAAGTTATGCCTGTTTCATGCATTTTAAAAATAAACTATAATGAGGTGAAATTATTTTTGATTGAAAAAATTTAAGTAATCAGCTCACACGCTATTTATTCTGTATTGACATACCTATATGAAATAAAGTGTCTCATTATAATTCCTTTTATTTGTTGCTTTTTTAAGATTTAGGGGGTCATACAACTGTATAAACACTAACATTTAACAAATGTTTTTTTTTTCTGTTTCAACATTTACCTTATAACGTACCTTATACTTAATCACACCTCTGTTCTATTAGCCCGCACCACCAAATACTTGACATTTATTTTTAACCATAGTTTCATAACATTTCCCACACAGAACCTCTTCATCGTAAAACGCAAAACAACTCCTTGTCTCTACACTTACCTCAGTTGCACATTGGGGAGCATCCATCTTTCCAACGACATACTTGTTCCTTTTGGTGTTACACTCTTTTTTCCAGTGACCTATACTATTCTCTACTTTCTGAAGGGTTTTCTTAAAATACAAATCAGTCATTTTCACCTTATCAACAGCAGATCATGTGAAATTCTTTATTGATTAATTCTGTGAAATTATGACATTTCTATCTTTGTATTATTAAGAAATATACAGACCTTACTTACTTGTACTTGATGTTGTTATAGTAATCTGAAGAAATCAAAGAAAGTGCTATACAGATTACAGTAGTATCTTGAAATTTGTGATAAGGCAGATTGGTGGACATTATATTTCTTAATTATATGACAAAATGTGATTTGTTATTCGTGACATGACCACAGCCCATCTTGTATTTGATTGGCTATTTGCGATAGATTGTTGCCTCTTAGCGTCTCTGCCCCTAGCTGCTTCAACGATATACTCATATATATTATGCCGAATATTTCATATGTTATGACAGAATTGTACATAGTAGATTATCATTATACATGTAAGCTTTGCATAGACTTACAGGTACATATGTATTAATAATGTTCATGTTTGTGTTATGTATATGCTAAAAATTTAATGTAGAATGTGTAGGCTGTGTAGCATAAATGTGTACATATTGAATAGATTTAGTGATAATTTTAACGTGTAATTGAAATATTTCATGCAAAGTATTTTTTGTTGGGGAATTTGTGAATTTGTATGAGGTATGGAAGTGTAGGTTATTTCGTGTCATGGTGTGCACTGTTTAACTTCTAGTTATTTAAACTTAAGAAAAATGCCTTTGCTCAGTTTTGATGCTCTTCAAAGACATTACTATGTAATTTTTATTCATAGTATTTTAGTAATATAGAACTAGATAACATTTAATATTCAATTTTTCTATATAATATTTGTAAAACATATTATAGATGTCTATTTCTAAGTACTTAATAAACCAAGTTGCTGTTTTTCTAAAACAAAGAATGGTTTTATTCCTGTGGTATCCGTTTATATCTAAATAATATAACCATGTAATTTATTCTGACTCCATAGAATTGACTTACTGTAGAAGTATGCAAGGCATTAAATATATAGAGATGTTTTTATGACTTTAACAAGATAGAATTTCTTGTAAGACCATCATAAGATAAGATAATTTTTATTTTCAGTTGGCAAGGCAAGTACCAACATAAGCCTGTATGGGCTGTTCAACCGACCTTAAAACATATATCATGGCATCTTACGAATATATCTTACTGAGATACATTGGTTTAATAATTCCACCATGAAAATTTGTAAGCAAGGTAAAATGGGGATACTTTAGGTTGTGATTAGAGGAATGGTAATTTTAAATTCGACTGTCTCTCTTGCGTCTTTTCAGGGAATAAAAGTCAGTTTGCAGGTAGGTGTAGGTAAATGAAAACTAGACCCAAAAAAATCTGTAGTGAAGGTCCGCTTTAAATAAACAATAAATTGTTAGGTGTACTGCTAATATCACAACATTGAAACATGCAAATATTTACTCAGTGGTTGTGTCAACATCCTTGGTGATCCAATGTTAAAAAGAATAATAAATTTATGGTAATGAATACCCAAGATTTGATTGTTGTTTTCGTGTATGGCTTAATGGTGTGGATTTTTACAATGTGCAATATCTTAATTAACCTCGGCTTTTCTTTTCTGTTTGATAAGGTTTTGCTTAATTTATATATATATCTGGCATTACACTAATTGATAGAAGTATTGGTATTTAAATTTCAAACTCTGGTCATTTGTTTTGAAACAGTTCGGTCATTTAAAAAACCCTGTATAAAGTTGAATTCCTGTAGTTTTCACTTTGCTTTCAGCTGAAATTATAACAGTCACATAACTGTTACATTGCAGGGGAGATAATACTTTGCTCATAAGGTAGTGTTGCAATAGGTAGAAATAGATGTGCTACTAAGTCGGTTTGGGAAGTTGGATAAACATCAGGAATAGAAAATGGACTTAAAAGAGGAGAAGAGCGTCCTTCTGTCGACCCCATTCTATTTCTTGCCTTCAATTTAGATGGCAAGATTTTCTTATTGTGAAAAGCATAATTTACACTTGGATGACTATTTTACTGTTAACGGAGTTATTAGCTACATTTTGTAGTACTGTTGTAAATCACTAAGAGAAACAAGAAATAACTTTCTTGTATGAGTGATAATTAAAAAATTGTCAGTTCAGATGATGTCTGAAATCCACTATGAATAGTAATTAATAGCATCAATATGCAAACTAACATAAGTTTAACTATGTCAACTGATGAATCCTTTGCAAACGTCTTACTGGAAGCAACACTTTTACCACTTGGGAATTTCCTTCAGATTATGCTGTCTGATTGCTGTATAAATCTGTACAGCTGTCGAAGTGCACACAAGTTGTATGTTAAGTATCATTGTATTTTACACTTTACCCGTATCTAGAGTTTTTGTTGTTGTATCATTATATAGAATACAATGAATAGACATTGTGTAGGATAATCCTTAAATGTACACCTAGAAATTCACTGGTGTACTTGGTTATTACCATTTTGTTTTAATGTATGAAAATGTTATGAATAAATAAAAATGTCCATATCTGCAGAATCTTGTTCCTTCATATTTTTCCCCATCCTTCGAGAATGCTTTTGACCTTTGTCAGTGCAATGTCCTTATCTAAATACTGGATTTCCGAATCAGATCTAACCGGGTACCAAAGAAACGCTATGTAAAGTGAAGTAACTCTATACCTGTAGCTCTCACAGGATGGGTGAATGGAGTTTATATTGGTCTGGGTTCATAGTATACTACTCAAAATTTGATAGGGATCACTTTTATTTCTTAAATATCTTTTAAATGATAACCTGAAGATAACTGATTTTTATACCCCCACCACAAAATGTGTGTGTGGGGGTGGCTATAATGGATTCGCTTTGTCGCGTACGTCGGTCGGTTGGTCCGTCCGTCTCCATTATCGTGTCCGCTCTATAAATCCTATACCAATTGAAGGATTTTCTTCAAACTTGGCTGAAATGTTCACCTCAACAAGGGAATGTGCAGAACCCATGATGTCCATGTGTCAGCTCAAGGTCAAGGTCACAAATGAAGGTCAAATATCAAACAATTAAATATTAGACATGTCGTGTCCGCTCTGTAAGTCCTACACTAATTGAAAGATTTTCTTTAATCTTGGCTCAAATGTTCACCTCAACAGGGGGATGTGCAGAACCCATGTTACCCTTTTGCCGGCTTAAGGTCAAGGTCACACTTGAAGGTCAAAATTGACTTAGAAATATTCTTAAATTTTAACATGTATTTGAATATTTCTGAAACTAGAAAACGTATTTGCTTGAAACTTAAAATATATATGAAGTGTCACAATTAGGATATGCAGGTCAAGTTTCATAACTCTTTATTGCATTTTGACAAGTTATTCCCCTTTATAAGTCTTCAAATTTACATACAATCAAATATTAGACAATATGTCGTGTCCGCTCTATAAAATCCTATACTAATTGAAGAAATTTCTTCAAACTTTCTCAAATTTCAAACCACTCAACAAAGTTAAGTGCAGAACCCATGTTACCTTGGTGCCGGCTTAAGGTCAAGGTCACACTTGAAGGTCAAATTGACTTAGAAAATGTTCTTAAATTTTAACATGTACATGAATATTTCTGAAACTAGCACAGGTATTTGCTTAAAACTTAAAAGATATATGAGGGTATCACAAGTAAGATATGCAGGTCAAGTTTCATAACTCTGTATTGCATTTTTGACAAAGTTATGCCCCTTTATAAGTCTTCAAATTTACATACAATCAAATATTAGACAATATGTCGTGTCCGCTCTATAAAATCCTATACTAATTGAAGAAATTTCTTCAAACTTTCTCAAATTTCAAACCACTCAACAAAGTTAAGTGCAGAACCCATGTTACCTTGGTGCCGGCTTAAGGTCAAGGTCACACTTGAAGGTCAAAATTGACTTAGAAAATGTTCTTAAATTTTAACATGTACATGAATATTTCTGAAACTAGCACAGGTATTTGCTTAAAACTTAAAAGATATATGAGGTATCACAAGTAAGATATGCAGGTCAAGTTTCATAACTCTGTATTGCATTTTGACAAAGTTATGCCCCTTTATAAGTCTTCAAATTTACATACAATCAAATATTAGACAATATGTCGTGTCCGCTCTATAAAATCCTATACTAATTGAAGAAATTTCTTCAAACTTTCTCAAATTTCAAACCACTCAACAAAGTTAAGTGCAGAACCCATGTTACCTTGGTGCCGGCTTAAGGTCAAGGTCACACTTGAAGGTCAAAATTGACTTAGAAAATGTTCTTAAATTTTAACATGTACATGAATATTTCTGAAACTAGCACAGGTATTTGCTTAAAACTTAAAAGATATATGAGGTATCACAGTAAGATATGCAGGTCAAGTTTCATAACTCTGTATTGCATTTTGACAAAGTTATGCCCCTTTTTAAGTCTTTTAATTTACTTACAATCAATACTAGACAATATGTCATGTCCGCTCTATAAATTCTATACTAATGGAAGGATTTTCTTCAAACTTGACTCAAATGTTCACCCCAACTGGGCAATGTGCAGAACCCATCTTACCCTTGTGCCAGCTTAAGGTCAAGGCCACGCTTGAAGGTCAAAATTTGACTTAGAAAATGTTCTTGAAATTTTAACATGTACTTGAATATTTCTAAAACTAGAACAATTAAGCTCAGTATGCAAAGTTTTTCTACTCTTAATTACATTTTGACATAATTACGCTTTTTTCTTAACTTCACTGCTTTTGTTTGTTTTAGTACATTAGGAAAATGAAAGGTTATTTGTAACTGTTTCGAACATGATTTGACAATATATATTTATACTATTACCTGTACATTTTTTTTTTTCACCAGAGATAATTTCTTTTTATGTATATGTATTTGTGCCACTAAAGTTATTCCCTTAACCACCTTTCCATGTCGTCTTCTGTCAAGGACATTGGTGGGGGTATGATTCGCATTCAGCGATAGTTCTAGTTTCCCATACATGAAGTTTATTCATATGGCAAAGCCGACCTGTCCAGTAGATTTTGATTGTTGACCTGTTCATGGGTCGAGATGCACGGGAAAAAGCGATACCCCTCGAAAAGTGGTGCACCGCGGGCATGTACCTTCACGTACACATCCGTTTTATTCAGACTTCGCTTGTGCATGGTAACGTTTATATCGATTTACAGACATTTCGGTAAATGACCAGTTCGATAAATTGGATTTATATAGTAAACCCTACTATATAATTGCCTTTTTACCGAAACGTCCAAAGGGTTTATTATATAAATCCAATTTATCGAGCTAGTCATTTACCGAAACGTACAGCACCCTTTATATCGAACCTAGCACTGGTCTTGGCAAATCTACGGCAAAGACGACGTATTGACGATGAGGAGATGAATATGGGGGTAGGGATGCTTGAGGCTGGGCGTTCCCAACGGCACGTGGCAGGTGTCCTTGAGGTGTCCCAGAGCACCGTTGCCAGGAGGTGACGACGGTTTCAAACTTACGGGCATGTCACGCATAGGCGTGGGGAAGGGCGTCAGAGGTCCACAACTCAGCTTGAGGACCGGTTAATTGTCGTTCAAGCGCGATGTCAGCGCTTTGTTACCGCTACTGCCCTCCAAAATGCCACTGGGGTAAGACTTTCCACTCAAACTATCAGGAACCGTCCTTCATACAGCTGGCATGAGGGCTAGAAGGCCAGCAATCCTAATCCCATTGACGCGAAACCTAATCCAGGCACGTCTTCAATGGGCCCGCGATCACGCCAGGTGGACGCTGCATGACTGGACCCCAGTGCTGTTCACTGACGAGTCTAGATTTTGTGTGGACGTCACTGATAGGCGAGTGCGGGTATGGAGATCCGCCTGAGCGTTTGGCACCCGTATGTGTTGATACCCATGACCGCCATGGCGGGGGCTCGGTCATGGTGTGGGCGGGCATTAGCATGCAGGGAAGAACGGACCTACACATTGTTCAAAACGGCACATTGACGGCTGTACAATACGTCAATTAGATCTAAAATGTGTACCTACGTCTGTACGATAGTGTTATAGGCACTGAGTTCATTTTAATGGATGTAGTATACATTTTCAACATTTCTAGACAAACCTATTATAGGACAAATTGTCTCTTGTTTACCTGAGAGTAAACTACACTGGTTTACTCCCCTTATTGTATCAGTGCGTGTGCTGTAAGGGACAGAACAGTCAGGTTAAAAGATATTCTGTTTGAATCAGTAATGCTGCACATATTTTCTTACAATACCAGAATTTTTGACTTTCCAGAACTTCAAATGTTTGAATCAGTAATGTGGCACATATTTTCTTACAATACCAGAATTGTTGACTTTCCACAACTTTTTATACTGAACCCAAAGACTTAAAATAGTTAGGTCTTTGACCATTTGGCTAGATTATAGTTACGTTTATTTTGTTGCATCATAAACATGTATTTTCACAAATGCTGCATTTTATTAAGAGACAGGTTTTCAAGCGCATCAGCAATAACAATATTCATTTTTTAAAGATCTACTATAATTGGAAAATCCACTATCAGATGTTATCATTTTGAAATAAAAGTCTACTGTCAGATTATGATTTCATATGGAAAGATCTGCTGTCAGATTGTTTACATTTTATAATTATAGTTTGCAACGCGACTCAAAGAATACCCGGTGCAAGAGGTCTAGGTTCGGTCAGCTCCTCGACCTTCGCCCATTTTTCGGAGCCGTTTTATTTTCTCCGTTGGAATTCGAGAAGTATGTGTGTGTTGACTGCTTTCTTGGCTCTCTGTTTCTTGTACTAGAAAAGCACTTTTCAATTTGTCATCATTTTTATTATCAACATGTTTTTCGGTACCAGAAAATCCTTAATGCAAACTTCCATATGTGACACATTCACTATAGCCAGTTTATAAACACTAACCGTTCTTGTGAATTATTTATTCATATGTGACTTGTAACAGTTTCAGTATTATTGGAAGCTACATTTACAGAGAAATCCTGTAGGGATTAACCAATGAACATTTACAATAATACCTCTGTAATGTTGCATTTTCAAATGTCAGAACATATTTTAACACAATCAAAGAAAAAGTTATCACAACTTAATCCGTAATATATCAGAAAATTAAGTATTTGGCAAAAATAAAACTCTTTCATTTAATTCTTTTTTATTCATGAACCAGGTACACTTCAGCCAACAGCTGATGTTGTCACCTCCGCTAGGATACAAAACTGCTCTTTAATGGTTTGCTCAAAAGCCACACATACATAAGCTGATAAAGGTAGAGGATATAATTTTTGATTGCTTAAGGGATTGTACAGAATATGGTCGAATCGCAATTCAACAATAGACAATGAGTTAAAAAAGGCTTGAAAAAAAGACATTAAAACATTCACTGCTACCTCCTGCCTCTGCAGTGGCTTTTAGGTAGGGTATTGATATGCGTTGTGCTGCTTTAAAGCCAAACACTTCTTTATCATGTGAGAAACTAAATGGTTAAAGAAAATGAACGACAAAGAATTCGTAAAATTCCTCTTTCTGTTTCTCTATATCGTGTATTTTCTATGTATTTCTGACTTGTACGTATCATTAGGTGTATTTGATAGATGCTATGTCACAAGGATACTTATAGTTTAATTATACACTGCAACAATAAACCAATTTCAAACAAATGTTTGAATTCATATTTTCATAGGAAACACTAACATCACAGAGACATGCTCCTGAATTTAATTTGGCGAGCAATATCGAAAACACCAATTGTGGACATCATTCGAGAAAAATGCTTTTTCCTTTAATTTATTTGACGTTTTATTATGTTTCTACAGCGTTTACTCTATACTGTCAGACATCAAAAACTGTTTTTCATGTCACGTTTGTTAGTAGTTAAAACTTGATATACACATGATGGTTATGACCTAAAACCAGAAATGTGTGGCTGACATGTGATGCACTAGAATGTATCTCTTACCCCAATACAACTTTTATTTGTTAAAGTGGTTTGCTTTGAACCAAGAAAGACAAAACGATAGACTTACCTATCCCCATACCTTTTTTATTTTTTGCAGCTTTGAAATGGGTGATAAAGTTATAGGCTACATTTAAAACCTTTTTTAAATCTGACTTACAGCTTGACTTGTTCTTGCTTTGAAAGTTCATGCATCTGCAAATCTGTGTTGTTTAAAACTTTAAAAAGCCTGACTTTACATTCAAAATTTAAAACTTGCATATTTAAAGTCTTTGCAAAGCTTGAAAATGAAATTCCCGTCGAAACTAAGAATCTTTAAAAAAATTAATTGATTAACCAGAAATGATGCTAAACTGTTATCAGACTAGAAACTTGGCGAATGGCTTTTGAAGGTCAGAGGAATATAAACTTCACAGCTTTAAACAACTTGAAGCTTTCTATTCGACTTCAGTATTATGGACGAATCGTTTCCAATTCAGCTGCAATACACAAACCTTAACACTTTTGCGATCACCGTTTTGCAAAGTCTTCGTGACCGGTCTTTTCTAAATAATCTAGTGTCAAGATCCGGCAAGAAATTAAGAAGAATTGAAACTTGGTGTATAGCTTTTGAAAAGCAGAGGACTATTTCTTTAGTATTTCTATAGCTTTAAGCATCTTAAAGCTTTCTTTTCGACTTCAATATCATTGACGCCGCAGTTACAATACAGTTCCAATACATATCGCCCTAACGCCTGTGTAATAACCGTTTTGCAAAGTCTTCGTGGCAGATGTTGTCCAAATAATCTAGTGATAAGATCCGGCAAGACAAGTGAAAAACGAGACAACAAAACCATCGCCTTAATATAGTTGATAACGGTATTTCTCTTAAGGATTGAAAACGAATATATAAATAAAGTTCAGCATTTCACAAATGGAGCTTGAGAACAAATTTATAAAACCATTAACATTTTTAGATGCAACACTAAAATCAGACTGCTTTAATCTTTCAGTCTCCTACGCTGTGATCACCCCTTCATTCTTCGGAAGAAAAAAGTTACGGACTGCGTAGTTTGAATCTCCGTGCTCAGAATATAATGAAAGTTGTAGCAAAAGTTGCGGATAAGTCGGTTCTGATGAATATAGTTTTCTCTCATATTATAACGCCGTTTCTCTGAATAAACGTTACTGAAATTTAACAAAAATACAAATCAATGATGAAATATTTCATCGGTATGAAGATAAAAATAGCATGTTTGATAATCATTTTTTTCTTTACATTAGATCCTTTATGAAATCAGAATCAAATTGGTATGACTTCTTAACATTCGATCCTTTATGATCCCTGATGAATTATGAACATTTGATCCTTTATTATCAATAAAAGTGAGTTCAACCATGCCCTACGCAGTTACCCATAAAGGGCAATCGTAGTGTTGTTCTGGCGAAAGTTAACACGATGTTAAGACACAAACATACGATGCGAGGAAGTCAAATTGCGATGCAAAACCCACAATGTAAAAACAAGCTATTAATGTCGATATATCACATAGTATCCGATAGTATTTTAAAGACGTTGCATTGTGTTGCCGTTGCATTCAGCACCGAGGTCGAAACAAATAAATCAGAGGGCAATACGAAAACGCGATACTACGATGCGATGTCGCGACAACACAATGCGATAAAGCGATATTAATAGTGCACCATCGCATTATGTTATCATGCCTCCGCATCGTAATCCCGAGTCAGCGTCTATTAGCCCAAAGAAGGCGAAAGAACGATAAAACGATTCGAAGGCCTGGTGTTCCGTTAAGGCCATCGTAGTTGCGCTCTGGTATCATAAAGGCAAAAAAGACTATAACATGATAGCCAGGCACGAAAATACGATACCATGATGCGACAGAATACGATGCAAAAAAACACGGTATTGATATCGCTTTAACGTATCGTCTTGTCGCCACTTCGTATAGTACCTTCCCGCCTTCGCATCGTCTTATCTTTGTTTTGCCAAAACGACGACCTTAGGTAAGCTACTTTTGTAACTCATGTTATACCAACCAAAGACAACAAAAAGTATACAAGACTGTCATGATGCGAACAATCAGTCTGATTATCGAACAAAATATCCACAAACAGAAAGGAGATAATTACAAAAATGTAAAACAGCAAGAGAAAAACTATATATATATATATATATATATATATATATATATATATATATATATATATATGGCAAACGTTTAAATAAAGACAAAAAAAATAAACAAATACAAACAAAGTAAATGAATTATACATACAGAGATGAAAGTTATCAAATAGTAATTAGAGAGGTTTATGAGACCAACAAACTCATAGTTACACAGTGAAATGAAAACGGAACACTCTATCAGCTGAGTTTTGAAGAAACAATTAATAGATAAAGAATGGGGGACATTAGTGGATTATCTACCCTGAATACTCTCTGATCTTTCCATTTGGATTCCTCTGCTTTTATCGCTATTTTCTCTTTTGGTATGGTGATAATAAAGCCTAATAATTGCAACAATGGTAGTCAGATTACACATTAAGTTTAGAAACATGTTTTGCTAACACCATTATCTTTGTGTTTTGATAATCCTAACTTTTTATTTAGTATATAAGTGACAATTTTCACAACTAAAAGTCAAGACCATCACAATTAGAAACAAGGATAAAGTTAGAGGATTCCAACTGAAAGGACCAATGTGCTATTTGGTCTACCTTTGATGTTATCTGAGTAAGGAAGATAATTTGTTATCAGGAATGTCCCTCATTACTTCAGACTGCCTAAATAAAAAAAATCAAAAAAAAAATCGATATTTTGCCTAGGCTCACTCTCATTTTATCCGTATCTTGATTTAAAGAAACGAGTTTAATACATTTATAAAATAGGTTTAGATTTGAAACAAACCTTCAGTTACTTAAGCAGTAGATCTAATACAGCTAAAAGCGAGTGACCAATACAAAACTTCAGAGATTAAAGTCGTATATCTACTGCCTATCTGTAGTCTACGCGAAAACATATCTATGATTTGGAAACGACGAAGTAGTTGAGTACCTTATAAACACATTAATTATGTATAGCATATCCAATATGCTTTCAATATGTCAACAGATCAATATATTAGGTACATGTTCCAAAAGTCTATTACGTACCAGTTCCAAAAGTCTTGACTAAAAGAATATTAAATGATAGAAAATATTGCTTAAAACCCTTATTTCAATGTACGTTCACATTTTTCAAATTATGCATGTCTGTTGTAGACATCAATGTCTCACATCATATTTTACAACTTCTAGAAAAAAACAACAACCAGAAACACCTTATGTTATGTGAAAAAACCTTATTCTAGCATAAAATCGCTTGTTTTTGCCCTTTTTGCCTATGTTTTAACGAGAGCAAAAAGGTGTGTTAATAAGGAATGTCTTGCGCTCCCCGTTTTCAGTTATACGCGTTACAGGGCCTTTGTTAATAATAGACGCTGATCCGTTTTTTTGCCCCAAATTGGCAGTTTATGTAACTTTGCAGATCGGAACGTAGACGAAATAGTATATACTATCAATCTTAAATCCACATGTAATCCTTCCAAATATTTTTTTTAATCGACACGTCAACATGTTTCAAGATGCCCGCTCGATAGGTTGAAACATGTACATGTGTCGCCCTGGAACGCATATTTAAAACACGTATCCATAACAACCTAAAGGCGACTGTATTATTATTTATTTATTTATTTGTTTGTTTTTCATAAATATGTCTTTCTAGATCATTTTATGCTAGAATATCGTTAAAGGACGTTTTTTCGTGTCATAACATCTGCAGAATCCCTCGGGATATGTTGGTGCCCTCTACCTACGGGCTCGGGCACCAACCATCCCTCGGGATTCTGCAGATTTTAAAACACGAAAAAACGTACGTTAATCCTATATTAGTTAAACGTACAAAATTGACGTAATTCTAGAAGAACCTGTAATAAGTGTCTCAAAGAGCTGATACGAAAAAGGAATATATATACAATGTATTATTATACAAAATATTGCTTGCATCTAGTTCATAAGAAGGCGTATACATTTACATTTGCAAAATACTTCAGTGGTCGAAATGAAATTCTCAGGTATCAAATAACGTTAGAATTAAGGAATTTAAACCACCGTATTAGTTAACCGACGTTTATTTTAACACCGTTTATTTGAAAGCTATCCAGAGCAGATTTTACTTAGCAGATACATGTACAGATAGTGATAACAAAATGTCTTTTCGTAAGAAATACTATATATAGAGCATAACCTGTCTAACTTATTTGGTATACCACACTAAGAAAGTTTGTTTACAACTATTTACCACTTGTTACGTCCGCATAAGATTTCCCACGTTGGAATTGGACCAAGTCTGCCTTAGACCTGATTCGATAAGTAACAGTTTTCTCCCCTTGCTTTACCTTAATGAAAATAACACCATCGTATGACCAGGCTCCTTCTAGCTTCTTTGTAGTGACAAGTTTACGCGCCTCATACAGCAGCTCAGATCTTGTGTGGGTAGGGTCATTAACAAAGACTCCTTTATATCAACAAGTACCCAGATTGACACGAATTCTGTAAACTTTATTCCTGTTAAGATAGTTTGTAAATTTTACAATGATCTTGCTATGTTTACCATCTGTGCGCGGCTTACCAACTCGATGCGTGCGGTCAATATAATCTAAATTTAGACCAAGTACTAGGTCATCTACAATACCTTTTATGATGCCGTCAATATTCTCGCCCTTTTTCATCTATGCCTCAAATTCACAGCAATTACGTGTGCTATACTGCTCCTGAGAATCAACGGAAATTTCTAAAGATTCAACACGATCTTTCAGTGCATCATTTTCATTTACAAGTTTTTCATTTACCTGCTCCAGGATGAATATTCGTGACGATAAACCGTCAACTACGCCTTTCACTATCGAGGTTATCATTGTTGCCCAGGTTCCTGCTATGGAGTCCTTTATAGTTATTGCAATAGCATTATGGCATTTATTGCATCATTATCTAAAGTTATATTTGGTTGTACCTGCTGCTGAGCCGCTATTACAACACTTAAGTCACTGCCCTCGCTATGTGTTCGATTTTTTTAAATAAGCAAATAGTCTTCGAGAGAAGAGAGATCTCTCTTTTTTCTACACGAAGCAACAGGTGTTGCAAAGCCCTCAGTATTCTGACAGTAAACTGATACGTTACTTAAGTCCTGAAGTATACTTTACATAACGATAAAACTATATAATAATGTACAAGTAAACAGCTGATTTCAGTCCCGCGTAAAACCGGTTTTCTACATGTATATGTGAAAAGAACTTAGTGTTTTCGTATTTACTAGTCCAAAAGCATATTTTAAGAATTCCATTTCTAATACCATTTGCACTATGTTTCACCGATAATCAATAGGTGAATTCATTTTGGTCTCGCCTCTCAAAAAACGGCAAAATCAGCAGAAAATTACATTTTAGAAAGACAACACAAAAACGCTTAGCGGAAGTAAAAAAAGACTTCTGTTTGCTTTTGTTTAGCTATAAAAACAGATACATCTTATACTTTAAAAATATCTGTGCTATCTCAGTTTTAATAGCTTTTAGCGCTTGTCATCAAGATAACAAATCCATACGTTTAGAATATTATCTGGTATCTTTACCACAATCACAATATGCACAAGATTTAACAAAAATCTTTTTGTATATGAAAGCCTAATACGTTGGTGTAGTTAATAGATGCATGCATAAGTTTACCTGAAAGTGATTGGAGACTCTCAACTTGAGCATCAACGCGGTTTACATTTGCAACCATTTCATCTTTTAGTCGCTGCCTTTCTTGCAACAAAGGAGTACGCTCATCCTCGTGGGCATCCATTTTTGGCACTTTTTGTCTCTTGGTATCAATGTTTATACCTATAAAAACATCAAACGTCTGATCTGCATTCTGCAGGGTTTATTTTGTTTTACTTTAAGGAAACCTTTAATTTGTGCAATTTGTACATGCGTCTTCTTTTACTCTATTTCCACTTCCATTGATGAATCACAGGCTAAAATGACCAAGTAATGTGCTAACACCTAGACCTACATGTTCATTCCATATATTTTTATTTTTGTTTCTTAAGTAAGTGTGTTCGATGTGTACCTGTGAGAATGCGGGGTTCTACAACAAAGAAGAAATCAGTTTGGAATAATACATCAATGCATATACGAAATCTTTATCACCATCTATGCAACTTTGTAAGCTTGGAATTTCTTCACAGACTTACTAACCAGAGCGCTTACTATTGTCTTCTTAATAGTCCAAAGACACTGCTGTGCGTTTCAAACGCCCGTCTATGCGAGAAAGGTTTCTTGGTCGTCGTTCTACAACAGAGTTTAAAAGATGTAATCAACAATCAGAAAAGATAAATCTTGGAATATTAACTTTACATAATTTACGTTATCATAAGATCAATTTTGCGTAAATTACGTTACGTTTGACTTTGTGATTTCTATACAGTCCGTTTTCTGTTGTGAAATAAATATACTGCCAAAAGTATAAAAAATATAAGTCAGAGAAAATAGTTTTCACGAAAAGAAAAGAGAAACCATTAAGTTTTTAACATTGTCATTCTTATAATAATGTCATTATGTCAGCTGAATTATTACCTAGTGTATTGAAGTTTCAAGTCTTTGATTTGATCCGGTTTTATCTGAAATACATTTTCCAATTACCTTCTCATTAGCTTGTAAGTCTACTAGCATTCAGGAAAGTTCTAGAAATACTGAGATCACAAACCATTTTGAAAAACTAATTTAATTCAGAATTTATAAACACTTTTGATCTAGAGGAAGTAAGACAAATAACTGATGCATTTGATATTGTTTTGTCAGAGCCAGCAGAAGTGATATCTGAGAAAATTGATAGTGTTGTTTCTGGTATTTCAGTAATTGTTACTAAAGTTGTTGATATGACAAATATGATAAAAAAGGCTAGAATTTAAGAAGTTGAGAAAAAATAATTTTGCTCTAAAGAAAATATGGTACGATAAACACTGTCTAGATAGAAAATCTGAGTATATTAATTTCGATAATAATTTTAGGCATTTGAATTTTGAGGCAAATCTATAGCAAAGCGTACAAAAAGACAAGAGCTGTCGTAGGACAGCGCGCTCGACTGTTCTCATTACACTAAAGAGTTATAAAACCTTATAAACCCAAAATTCACACAAAATCCTTGATAAAATTACCTCCTCTTGTGGCAGTCTAAAGCCACAATGTTAAAAAAAATGTCTTAAGTTAATCTGCAAGGGAAAGATGTCTAGTGCTACCTTGTCGAAAAACTTTAACCAAATGTCTAAGTCCACAAGGGGCCATAACGCCGACGCCGACGCCGGGGCGAGAACTATAGCCCTCCTTATTCTTCGAATTGTCAAGCTAATAATAATACTAATACTGATAATAATCATAATAATAACCACAAAACAACACTGAAAACAACCAAACAAGTGACAATGATAATAACAATATTAATAATAATAATGTTAACAATAACAGCCCCAATCAAGATGTCATTAACAATGTTAAACTAGCAACCAAAATGTATACTATTATTCTTATTATGACCAGTCATAACAAAACTTAGTCCAAGTGGATAGATTATATAAAAAGGTTACTGAAACAAATGGTATCACCAATGTTTGGCTTATATGAAATTGTTCCATAGAATTTTCAAAAAAGCATTAAAGACTAGTACAACCAAACATGGAGCTCTATAATGAATGATTCCACTAACAATGTACAAAGTCATAAAAAATTATAATACACTAAAGAATAAGTATTTCACAAAACTTTCAAATAACTATAGCAAAAAGAACTGCATTCAGAACAAGAAACTGAAGTTGGAAGCCACCATAATATACCACTAAATGAAAGAGTATGTCAGTTTTGCAAAAGAGGAAGCATTAGTGATGAATATCACTATATCAAGGAATGCACACACTTCACAAACCACAGAAAACAGCACATTACACTGTACTACTAGAAACACATTTAAACTTGTGCAACTATTTAATGTTGATAACAAAAGTGAATTAATTAATCTATGCAAATTTATTGAAATAATTACAAAGACTGTATGAACACAATATTGACAAAATATTTTTAAAAATGATGTATGTTATGCAGAAAGCTATATATATCTCCCAGTTATAACAATTTACATAAGCACAGTTCATGGCATCATCATACACAACGGTTAGTTGAAAAATATTCAAAGACATTTACGTAATAGTCAAGTATTTTACAATACAACATATGTAAAAACAAACAGTAAAAAGGAAAAGAAAAAATAGAGACAAAAATGAATGAAAATTAAAGCAAACTAGAAAAGATGACAAAATGATATTTTAGTAAATTTTTACCTTTTAGAATTGAACTAACAGAAGCAAAATAATATCTATATAGAATATAATAAATATAAAACAATTTACGAATATCACAAATTTAATCCAAGAACGCCTATAGTTAATTAAACCCAATAGTGATATTCTTACGAAAAAAGAATCATGTTTCACGTTGTAAACATACGGAATCCTGTTGGGGCCAATTAAAATGTCGACGTCGCGCTTAGAGGTAAACGCTCGACAACGCGAGGTGACATCGCGAAAATGCGATACAACGCTTGACAATGCGAAGCGACGCGCGACAATGTCAAACTAAATATCGCAATTTCATTTCGTATTGTCGCACTATAAAAGCGCGAAATATCGCATTGTCGCTTCGCAATGTCGTGCGTCGTATCGCATTGTCGCTTTGTCGCGTCGCTTTGTCGCGTCGTCAGTCGCGTATTGCATTTGTGTAGGCCTCGACGCACAACAATGCGATACGACGCTTGACAATGCGGTGCGACAATGCGACGCGACATTTTCAAAATTTCGTAACGCACTGTCTCCCGTCGTGTGTGATCCTCTTCCGCGACACAACTTAACGCGACTTAACGACACTAGACAACGCGATGCGACGCTCTGAAACGCGACGCTCGAAAACGCGACGCGACGCTCGAAAACGCGAAGTGACACAAAAACGTTGCGACGCGTCTTTATTGGAATGTCGTATGGCGTTGTTGTGTGTGTACCGGTGACAGGTTTAAAAGTTGCAAGATCTATATGCCGTCTGACGGTGCGATTACAAAATTTCACGTGCCTGTGTATTATCTGGCCCTCCCAATAGCCATATCGCACTTTTAGACTATGGCCATGATTAGCGCATTTTCCTTGTGGAATTTGTGATTAAGTAATTCAATGGCCGGTATACACAAATTGCCCATTTCCGGTAGACGCACGACAACGCAATACGATATTTCAGTAAATGTCGCGTTACATTGTCTAGTGTCGCTTTGCGGTTTGGAGCGTCGCGTCGCGTTGTCTACTTTCGTATGGAATTTTTGTGTGTCGAGGAAGAGGATCACACACGACGGGAGACAGTGCGATACGAAATTTTGAAAATGTCGCGTCGCATTGTCGTGCGTCGATTTGCATTGTCGAGCGTCGCGTCGCGTTGTCGTGCGTCGAGGCCTTTACAAATGAAGAATACGATAGACGAAAACGCGACGCGACATCGCGACAACGCGATACGACACCGCGACAATGCGAAGCGACAATGTGGTATTTTGCGCTTTTATAGCGCGACAACACGAAATGAAATCGCGGAATCATCGAAGTGTCGCGTTGTCGAACGTCTACCTCCTAGCGCGATGTTTGTGTCGCGTTGTCGAGTGTCTACCTCTTAGCGCGAAGGCAATATTTTAATTGGCCTCAACAGGATTCGGTATAAAGACACGTGTTTAACCTGACACCCGTGTAAACACAATCTAAACGCATGTAGTAAAATCAATTTAACATCCTAAACCAAAACAGATTTTAAAATATACATGTTAGGTGGTAGTATACGTACAACATCGATGATTTACTTCGAAATGACAAAAATTGATTGAAATATGACATGCTTATAATATAAAGTTATTTGTTCTTATTCTTATTTAATGTTGTCCTCTGTAAACGTTTACCGGTATTTTTTATTATATTTTGTATTTTGCTCATGTTTATGCAAATGCATACTGAGTTTTTTTGAATACAAAATCTTGAATGTTGGAAATGTTGACGTCATGAAACAATTTCAGTTAAAGTACCTGAAAATATTATTAAACGTAAAAAGATGTACTCCGACTATAATGGTTTTTGTGAACTTGGAGTATAACTAGTAATATAGAATAGAAATTTTAATTTCTTGTGCAAAATTGTATCTGCCAAAAGTAACAAAATTTGTGATATTATTTATAGACTTATATATGAACTTGATCGTTGGATATATTTTGCTAAAAACTCATAACAAGACTAAGGGTAAGCTGAATATTTGTTAAACCAATCAGTATTGCCCCCAATACATTTTCAAAACACTATTAAGAATATAATAAAATACAGTATATACAAAAATGAAACGAGCAGACAATTCTAGTAAATGTTCATTCTATAGAATATTTTAAACAGATTTTGAATTAGAAAGATATTTAAAACTATTACCAAAAATCTTGCTTCATCTCTATGTCGTTTTAGATGCAGTTGTCATAAACTACCTATTGAAAAGGAGCATGTTACTTATGTTGCCCAAATTTAAGGTTCTGTATTTTTTTTTAGAAATAATTCACTGGGCGACGGATTTCATTACATTTCTGAATGCCCTTATTTCAGTGCTGAACGTAGGAAATATATATCAAGTCTTTACAGAAGAGCTAATATGTTCAATATGGAAATACTTTTTACTAATAGTGATAGAACAACTTTAGTCAAATTAGCTATTTTGTGCAGAAAATTATGTCTTCAACTATTAAATTATATTCCACCTTCCATTTTTGAAATTTGTTGATGATCACGCCCTTCCTTCTTCCTTGTTTCATGTTCCGTATTTTGTGAAACTTATTTTGAACATGCAATTGTTTAACTGCATGTGATATATGTACAAAACTGTTATCCATATTGACCTACTTATTGAATAAACTTGAAACTTGGAAACGCAGAAATTGTTCCGTCGTGATTAAGGAACTGGATAATAATAATAAATAAATAAATAAATGAATAAATAAATAAATAAAAACGCAGATATAAATCCTTCTATATTTTTTGTCAATATGCAGAAAGTTTTGAACGCAGAAATAACCCGCTATACTGTATTTTCAGTTTAAACAAAAATGAATTCGTTGTCAAAATTTTGTGAATAACTTCTTGACATGAATCATTGAATATATGAATCTTTTGCACAGTTGAATACAAAGCAATATATTTAATGCAAGATAATATTATTATCTACAAACTGCGCGCTCCATTTTTCTTGACGTGTCGGTTCCTCTGAATTTCTAGCTAAAGTTTCAAACATATATTTATTATTTCTATCATTTCTATCAATATTTGAAGTTTGATATAACAGCTTATCATAGAGTACTGAGGTTTTAAATGTTTTTATTTTATGTTTTAATCATGACATTGCAAAAAGATAAGTTAGTTTAAATGTAGCCCGTTGTAAACAATTTCAGTCTAAAATTCACCTTTTTCATTAAGAATATCCTTCTCAATTCTGAATCCTTAATCGTACAACGTTTGAATTAATGCCCCTAAATATATTTACTTCCCGCTAACGATTTATGGCAAATACTTGTTCTACATTATCTTTACAAAGTTTATTTAGGAAGACAGTTTAACGCTTAAAAACATCAGTCTTAATCTTACAAATAACCAAATCACAAACGGTTTCCCAGTATTGAAAATGTTATCAATACTGAATAAGGAGTTCATAAGCATATAACATTTGGTTTTGCCTTTACTAATTTAACTTCTTTAAATAATATATCAATTAGTTACATATATATAAACCATATTTATACCACGTTCTGTCTATATCTTATAAAAAGCTGCTACTTTATTTTTGCCTTGCCATATAAAATCATTGCCACTGACTGGATTTTTTTGAAACTTTATTGGAAGCATTACTACCAACAGGATCTGTGCATATTAGCAGCATGTTTCGATTCAATGATTTCCCGCAAAGTTATGCCCCTTTCAAGCCTTTTCAGCTATCAACTTTGTTTTGAATATTTATCAGCAACCACTGATGGATTTCATTGAACCTTTATAAAGAGCTTTGATTTTTCACAATGTTATGTCCCTATCAAGCCTTTTGAGCTATCAAGTTCGTCCGGACTATTTCTCAGCAACAACTGACTGGAATTACAGGAAACTTTACCACCAAGAGGAGCTGTACATATTAGCAGCATTGTTTGGTTCATTGAGTTTTCACAAAATTATGCCTGTTTCATGCATTATTAATTGTAATTTTTGTCCAGACCATTTCTCAAGAACTATTGAGTGGAATTTATCAAAGGTTTCATAGAAAGTGTACAATGCAAAGGGATGCATAAAGTTGACGTTTCGTCTATCCGTTTGTCCTTCCTTCAGTCTGTCCGTCCCGAAATGTTGTCCGGACTACGTCTCAAGAACTACTGGTTGGAATTATGGAAACTTCATAGGAAGCTTTACTACCAAGAGGGGCTGTACATATTAGAAGCATGTTTTGGTTCACTGATTTTCTTCTTCCCAACGAGGATTCATAGAGTCGCCATTTCGTCCATCCGTCTGTTCGTCCTTTCGTCCGTCCTGATTTTTTTTCTGGACAATTTCTCAACAGTGACTGGCTTGACTTAATGGAAACTTCGTACGAAGCTTTACTACCAAGAGGAGCTGTTCATATAGCAGCAGGTTTCGATTCAATGATTTTTCACAAAGTTATGCCCTTTGAAGCTTTGAGCTATCAAGTTTGTGCGGACTATTTCGCAGGCAGCAACCACTTTCTAGAATTCATCGAAATTTTATAGGACGCGTAGCTGCGCATATTAGCAGCATGTTTCGGTTCAATGGTGTTATACCAAATTAAGCCCCTTTAAAGCCTTTTCAGCTGTCAAGTTTGTCTGAACTATTTCTCAGCAATCACTGACTGGAATTCATTGAAACTTTTTAGTAGCACGTTCTGGTTCATTTCACAAAGTTATGCCTGTTTCATGCATTTTTAAAATAAACTATAATGAGGCGAAATTATTTTTGACTGAAAAAAATTTAAGTAATCATCTCACACGCTATTTATTCTGTATTGACATACCTATATGAAATAAAGTGTCTCATTATAATTCCTTTTATTTTTTGCTTTTGTAAGATTTAGAGGGTCATACAACTGTATTATAACACTAACATTTAACAAATGTTTTTTTCTGTTTCAACATTTACCTTATAACGTACCTTATACTTAATCACACCTCTGTTCTATTAGCCCACACCACCAAATACTTTACATTTATTTTTAACCATAGTTTTATAACATTTCCCACACAGACCTCTTCATCGTAAAACGCAAAACAACTCCTTGTCTCTACACTTACCTCAGTTGCACATTGGGGAGCATCCATCGTTCCAACGATATGCTTGTTCCTTTTGGTGTTAACATTCTTTTTTCCAGTAACCTATACTATTCTCTACTTTCTGAAGGGTTTCTTAAGATACAAATCAGTCATTTTCACCTTATCAACAGCAGATCAGTGTGAAATTCTTTATTGATTAACTCTGTGAAATTATGACATTTCTATCTTTGTATTATTAAGAAATATATAGACCTTACTTACTTGTACTTGATGTTGTTATGGTGATCTGAAGAAATCAAAGAAAGTGCTATACAGATTACAGTAGTATCTTGAAATTTGTGATAAGGCAGGTTGGTGGACATTGTATTTCTTAATTATATGAGAAAATAAAATATCCAAAGACTCGAGCACTCAAGTAAGTATTTTTTGTGATTAAAAAAAATCAGTACTACCATGTAACTAACTGAAATCAAGACATGCGTCTGTCAAAAGTTTCCTACTTCAAAACTTCCTGTTTGTTGTAAAAAGTTTTGATACTTTGATAAATAATTTCTTCTGAAGATGTATTGAAATTTGAAAAATTTTGTTTCTTGGATTAAAATTCTTGAATGTTTCACGAAGTATGAAAGTGTTGATGAAATTGATTAAACGTATGAAAATGTTAAATATATACAATTGTAAGTGATTTGTTATTCATGATATGTCACAGCCCATCTTGCATTATGATTGGTTATTTGTGATATGTCACAGCCCATCTTGTATTATGATTGGTTATTTGCGATAGATTGTTGCCTCTTAGCGTCTCTGCCCCTAGCTGCTTCAACGATATACTCGTATATATTATGCCGAATATTTCATATTTTATGACAGAATTGTACATAGTAGATTATCATTATACATGTAAGCTTTACATAGACTTACAGGTACATATGTGTTGATAATGTTCATGTTTGTGTTATGTATATGCTAAAAATTTATTGTAGAATGTGTAGGCTGTGTAGCATAAGTGTGTACATAATGAATAGATTTAGTGATAATTTTAACGTGTATTGAAATTTTTCATGCAAAGTATTTTTTGTTGGGAATTTGTGAATTTGTATCAGGTATGGAAGTGTGGGTTATTTCGTTTCATGGTGTGCACTGTTTAACTTCTAGTTTCTTTAAACTTAAGAAAAAAATGCCTTTGCTCAGTTTTGATGCTCTTCAAAAGACATTACTATGTAATTTTTTATTCATAGTATTTTAGTAATATAGAACCAGATAACATTTAATATTCAATTTTTCTATATAATATTTGTAAAACATATCATAGATGTATATTTCTAAGTCCTTAATAAAACAGGTTTGCTGTTTTACTAAAACAAAGGATGGTTTTATTCCTGTGGTATCCGTTTATATCTAAATAATATATACATGTAATTTATTCTGACTCCATAGAATTGACTTACTGTAGAAATATGCAAGGCATTAAATGTATAGAGATGTTTTTATGACTTTAACAAGATAGAATTTCTTGTAAGACCATCATAAGATAAGTTAATTTTTATTTTCAGTTGGCAAGGCAAGTAACAACATAAGCCCTGTATGGGCTGTTCAACCGACATTTAAACATATATCATGGCATCTTACGAATATATCTTACTGAGATACATTGGTTTAAAAAATTCCACCATGAAAATTTGTAAGCAAGGTAAAATGGGGATACTTTAGGTTGTGATTAGAGGAATGGTAATTTTTAATTGGACTGTCTCTCTTGTGTCTTGTCAGGGAATACAAGTCAGTTTGCCGGTAGTTATAGGTAAATGAAAACTAGACCCAAAAAAATCTGTAGTGAAGGTCCGCTTTAAAGAAACAATAAATTGTTAGGTGTACTGCTAATATCACAACGTTGAAAGATGCAAATATTAACTCAGTGGTTGTGTCAACTTTCTTGGTGATCCAATGTTAAAAAGAATAATAAATTTATGGTAATGAATAATAAACCCCAAGATTTGATTGTTGTTTTGGTGTGTGGCTTAATGGTGTGGATTTTTACAATGTGCAATATCTTAATTAACCTCGGCTTTTCTTTTTTGTTTGATAAGGTTTTGCTTAAATTTATATATATATATCTTGCATTACACTAATTGATAAAAGTATTCATATTTAAATTTCAAACTCTGGTCATTTGTTATGAAACAGTTCGGTCATTTAAAAAAACTCTGTATAAAGTTGAATTCTTGTAGTTTTCACTTTTGCTTTCGGCTGAAATTATAACAGTCACATAACTGTTGCATTGCAGGGGAGATAATACTTCGCTTCATAAGGTAGTGTTGCAATAGGTAGAAAATAGATGTTGCTACTAAGTCGGTTTAGGAAGTTGGATAAACATCAGGAATAGAAAAATGGACTCAAAAGAGGAGAAGAACGTCCTTTTGTTGACCCATTCCATTTCTTACCATCAATTTAGATGGCAAGATTTTCTTATTGTGAAAAGCGTAATTTACACTTGGATGAATATCTTACTGTTAACAGAGTTATTAGCTACAGTTCAGATGATGTCTGAAATCCACCGTGAATAGTAATTAATAGCATCAATATGCAAACTAACAAAAGTTTAACTATGTCAACTGATGAATCCTTTTGCAAACATCTTACTGGAAGCAACACTTTTACCACTAGGGAATTTCCTACAGATTATACTGTCTGATGCTGTATAAATCTGTACAGCTTTAGAAGTGCACACAAGTTGTATGTTAAGTATCATTGTATTTTACACTTTACCCGTATCTAGAGTTTTTGTTGTTGTAGCATTATATAGAATACAATGAATAGACATTGTGTAGGATAATCCTTAAATGTACACCTAGAAATTCACTGGTGTACTTGGTTATTACCATTTTGTTTTAATGTATGAAAATGTTATGAATAAATAAAAATGTCCATATCTGAAGAATCTTGTTCCTTCATATTTTTCCCCATCCTTCGAGAATGCTTTTTGACCTTTTCAGTTCAGATGCCCTTTTCCAAATGGATGTCCGAATCAGGTCTGCCCAGTACCAAAGGAACGCTTATGTAAAGTGAAGTAACTCTTTATATTTGTAGCTCTCACAAGATGGATGAATGGAGTTTATATTGGTCCGGGTTCATAGTACATTTTCAACATTTCTAGACAAACCTATTTTAAAATAAAATTGTCTCTTGTCTACCTGAGAGTAAACTACACAGATTTACTCCCCTTATTGTATCAGTGCGTGTGCTGTATGGGACGGAACAGTCGTCAGGTTAAGAGATAAATCAGTAATGTGGCACATATTTTCTTACAATACCAGAATTCTTGTCTTTCCACAACTTCAAAATTAATTTTATACTGAACCCAAAGACTTTAAATAGTTAGATCTTTGACCATTTGGCTAGATTATAGTTAGGTTAATTTTGTTGCATCATAAACAAGTATTTTCACAAATGCCGTGTTTTTTTTTCAAGAAACAGGTTTTCAAGCACATCAGCAATAACGACAATATTCATTTTTTTAAAGATCTACTATAATTGGAAAATCCACTATCAGATGTAATCAATTTGTAAAAAAAGTCTACTGTTAGATTAAGATTTAATTTGGAAAGATCTGCTGTCAGATTGTTTAATTTTATAATTATAGTTTGCAACGCGACTCAAAGAATACCCGGTGCAAGAGGTCTAGGTTCGGTCAGCTCCTCGACCTTCACCCATTTTTCGGAGCCGTTTTATTTTTTCTGTTGGAATTCGAGAAGTACGTGTGTGTTGACTGCTTTCTTGGCTCTCTGTTCTTGTACTATCAAGCACTTTTCAATTTGTCATCATTTCTATTATCAACATGTTTTTCGGTACCAGAAAATCCAGAATGCAAACTTCCGTATTATGTGACATATTCACTATTGCCAGTTTATAAACACTAACCGTTCTTGTGAATTATTTATTCATATGTGACTCGTAACAGTTTCAGTATCATTGGAAGCCATATTTACAAAGAACTCCTGTAGGGATTAACTAATGAACATTTACAATAGTACGTATGTAATTTTGCATTTTCAAATGTCAGAACATATTTTAATACAATCAAAGAGAAAGTAATCACAACTTAATCCGTAATATATCAGAAAATGAAGTATTTGGCAAATATAAAACTCTTTCATTTAATTCTTTTTTTTTCATGAACCGGCTACACTTCAGCCAACAGCTGATGTTGTCACGTCCGCTAAGATTCAAAACTGCTCTTTAATGGTTTGCTCAAAAGCCAGACATACATGATCCGATAAAGGTAGAGGATATAATGTTTGATTGCTTAGGGGATTGTATAGAATATGGTCGAATCGCAATTCAACAACAGAAAATGAGTTAAAAAAGGCTTGAAAAAAAAGACATTAAAAAATTCACTGCTATCTCTGCAGTGGGCTTTTAGGTTGGTATTGATATGCGTTGTGCTGCTTTAAAGCAAAACAGTTCTTTATAATGTGAGAAACTAAATGGTTAAAGAAAATGAACGACAAAGAATTCGTAAAACTCCTCTTTCTATTTCTCTATATCGTTTATTTTTCTATGTATTTTTAACTTGTACGTAACATTCGGTGTATTTGATGTATGAACATAGATGCTATTGTCTCAAGAATACTTATAGTTTAATTACACACTGCAACAATAAACCAATTTCAAACAAATGTTTAAAATCATATTTTCATAGGAAACAATATCATCACAGTGACATGCCACTGAATTTGATTTGGCGGACAATATCGAAAACACCAGTTGAGGACATCATTCGAGAAAAATGCTTTTTCCTTTAATTTATTTTACGTTTTATTATGTTTCTACAGCGTTTGCTCTATACTGTCAGACATCAAAAACTGTTTTTCATGTCACGTTCGTTAGTCTGTTACTGAACAGCAGTAGTTAAAACCTGAAATATACATGATGTTCATGATCAAAAACCAAAAATGTGTGGCTTACATGTGATGCACTAGAATGCATCTCTTACCCCAATACATCTTTTATTTGTTAAAGTGGTTTGTTTTGAACCTTTTTCGTCATAAATCGAGACAAAATCCTTTTCATTGGAATGGACAGTGGACACGTCTGTTCAGTGTTGTTTTGACAACAACAACAACAACAACACAAGTGTTTCCATAGCGATTTTTTCTTTGGCGATACTTTCTTGTCCTCGCCAAAGTATTGGTCGATTTCTGCATCGAGATGACCTGTAAAAAGATGAAAAAAAGCCGTGATTGAGTCATTCTGAGTTTTACGTCCGATGATGTAAAGTTGGAGAAAGACAAAACGATAAACATACCTGTACCAATACCTTTTTTAAATTAGGTTTTGCAGCTTTGACGTGGGTGATCATGTTAAAGGCTACATTTAAAACCTTTTTTTTAAAGCTGTGGTACAGCTTGACTTGTTCTTGCTTTGAAAGTTCATGCATCTGCAAATTTGAAACTTAACGAAACTGTGTTGTTTTAAAACTTAAAAAGGCCAGGCTTTACATTTAAATTTAAAACTTGCATATTTAAAGTCTTTGCAAAGCTTGAAAATAAAACTCCCGTCGAAACTTAGAATCTTTTAAAATCTTTTAATTGATTAATCCGAAATGATGCTTAACTGTTATCAGACGGGAAACTTGGTGAATGGCTTTTGAAGGGCAGAGGAATATAAACTACACAGCTTTAAACATCTTGAAGCTTTCTGTTCGACTTCAATATTATGGACGAATCTTTTCCAATTCAGTTGCAATACACAAACCTTACCACTTTTGCGATCATCGTTTTGCAAAGTCTTCGTGACCGATCTTTTCTAAATAATCTAGTGTCAAGATCCGGAAAGAAAACAAAAACAGACTTGAAACTTGGTGTATAGCTTTTGAAGGGCAGAGGACTATCTCTTTAGTATTTCAATAACTTGAAGCATCTTAAAGCTTTCTATTCGACTTCAATATTATTGACGCCGCGGTTACAATACAGTTCCAATACATATCGCCTTAACGCCTGTGTAATAACCGTTTTCCAAAGTCTTCGTGGCAAATGTTGTCCAAGTGATCTAGTGATAAGATCGGGCAAGAAAAGTGAAAAACGAAACAACAAAACCATCGCCTTTATATAGTTGAAAACGGTATTTCTGATAAGGATTGAAAGCGGATAAATTTTTAAAGATGAGCATTTTACAAATGGAGCTTGAAAACAAATTTATAAAACCATTAACATTTTTAGATGCAACACTAAAGTCAGACTGCTTTAATACGTTATGATCACCGCTTCATTCTTCGGAAGAAAAAGTTACGGACTGCGTAGAGTTTGAATCTCCGTGCTCAGAATATAATGAAAGTTGTAGCAAAAGTTGCGGATAAGTCGGTTCTGACGAATACAGTTTTCTCTCATACTATAACGTCGTTTTTCTGAATAAACGTTACTGAATTTAACAAAAAAATACGAATCAATGATGAAATATTTCATCGGTATGAAGATAAAAATAGCATGTTTGATAATCAATTTTTTCTTTACATTAGATCCTTTATGAAATCAAAATCAAATTGGTTTGACTTCTTAACATTCGATCCTTTATGATCCCTTATGAATTATGAATATTTGATCCTTTATTATCAATAAAAGTGAGTCCGACCATGCCCTACGCAGTATCTCCCCTTCCTTCAGGGAAGTGACTGCTGCGTACGGTTACCAGTAAGGGCAATCGTAATGTTGTTCTGGCGCATTAAAGGCGAAAGTTAACACGAAACAAATACGATGCGAGGAAGCCAAATTGCGATGCAAAACCCACAATGTAAAAACAAGCTATTAATGTCGATATATCACATAGTATCACATAGTATTTTAGCGACTTTGTATTGTGTTGCCGTTACATTCAGCACCGAGGTCGAAACAAATCAATCATAGGGCGATACGAAAGCGCGATACTACGATGCGATGTCGCGACAAAACGATGCGATAAAGCGATATTAATAGTGCACCCTCGCGTTATGTTATCGTGGCTTCGCATCGTAATCCCGAGTCAGCGTCTATTAGCCCAAAGAAGGCGAAAGAACGATAAAACGATTCGAAGGCCTGGTGTTCCGTTAAGGCCATCGTAGTTGCGCTCTGGTATCCTAAAGGCAAATAGACTATAACATGATAGCCAGGCATGAAAATACGATGCCATGATGCGACAGAATACGATGCAAAAAGCACGGTATTGATATCGCATTAACGTATCGTCTTGTCGCCACTTCGTATAGTACCTTCCCGCCTTCGCATCGTCTTATCTTTGTTTTGCCCCCCCCCTCCCCCGAGTTGAATGGTGAGGTCACCAAAAAAAAAAAAAACAATGTAAATTTACAAAAATATGATACGATTAATAGCGTGTTTTCGCATTTCGTTTTCGTTTTGTGGCTTATGTGATTTTGGCCCATATGATTCTGCTTATTTTGGCTTCTTGCAGTTACTTATTAAATGATGACCCGAAGAGCAAGTGTATAACAATTATGTACATGTGTTTGTTTAGATACAACACCTGACTTATGATGAAGGCGGCATGAGTATAAATTGCACTCACAGACAGTCTACTTAAATGCACTAACCGTTCTACAGTTATATAAGAGCCGATAAGTAGTCCAGTGGTAGTGTGCAGGACTGGTAAACCAGGGGTCCCGAGTTCAATCCCCCGCTCATCCACTAACATTACTAAAAGCGTTCCGGATGAGGCGTTAAACCAAAGTAGCAAAGCGTGACGAACCGGTGCCAGGAGTTTGTACCCCCACAACATAAAATAACTAATCTCTTTGGTCACATGGGCAACTGGTACTGACGACAAATGAGCTCAAATAGATAGACACAGTTATATAGATGATCAGTATGTGTGAAATTAGATGTATCCGATTTTTTCATCTTTTAGAGTATTCTTAGCCAACTTGATGCTACGCATCAACGTTTTCCTAGTAATCTTCCTGAACTGATAACGAAGACATAGGAGACAAAAATTAATTCTTTAGTTGCAAAAAATTTGATGACTTTTCAATTTTTGATTTATATTGACTTCTATTTAGCTAAAAGATATCATTATTATCATTATTATCATTATTGCGTCATTATAATTTTCACATATCTACAACAATAAATAGGATTGGAACTAAAATTATTTAACAACACAACTTTGCAGAGTAGTGGTATAACAAAAAACGTACAACCTATTTATATGTCTCAAAAGCCTTACGACGACCTTAGGTAAGCTACTTTTCTAACTCATGTTATACTAACCAAAGACAACAAAAAGTATACAAGACCGTCACGATGCGAACAATCAGTCTGATTATCGAACAAAATATCCACAAACAGAAAGGAGATAATTACAAAAATGTATAACAAATGCAAAACAGCAAGAGAAAAACTATATATATATATATATATATATATATATATATATATATATATATATATATATATATATATATATATATATATATATATATATATATATATGGCAAAAGTTTAAATAAAGACAAAAAAATAAACAAATACAAACAAAGTAAATGAATTATACATACAGAGATGAAAGTTATCAAATAGTAATTTGAGAGGTTTATGAGACCAACAAACTCATAGTTACACAGTGAAATGAAAACGGAACACGCTATCAGCTGAGTTTTGAAAAAAACAATTAATAGATAAAGAATTTATGGCATTTATTGCATCATAATCTAAAGTTATATTTGGCTGTACCTGCTGCTGAGCCGCTATTACAACACTTAAGTCACTGCCCTCGCTATGTGTTCGATTTTTTTTAAATAAGCAAAAAGTCTTCGGGAGAAGAGAGATCTCTCTTTTTTCTACACGAAGCAATAGATGTTGCAAAGCCCTCAGTATTCTGACAGTAAACTGATACGTTATTTAAATCCTGAAGTATACTTTACATAACGATAAAACTGTATAAAAATGTACATGTAAACAGCTGATTTCAGTCCGGCGTGAAACCGGTTTTCTACATGTATATGTGAAAAGAACTTAGTGTTTTCGTATTTACTAGTCCAAAAAAACATTTTAAGAATTCCATAATACCCTTTGCATTATTATTCACCGATAATCAATAGGTAAATTCATTTTGGTCTCGCCTCTCAAAAAACGGCAAAATCAGCAGAAAAATTACATTTTAGAAAGACAACACAAAAACGCTTAGCGGAAGTAAAAAAAGACTTCTGTTTGCTTTTGTTTAGCTACAAAAACAGATACATCTTATACATTAAGAATATCTGTGCTATCTCAGTTTGAATAGCTTTTAGCGCTTTTCATCAAGATAACAAATCCATACGTTTAGAATATTATCTGGTATCTTTACCACAATCACAATATGCACAAGATATAACAAAAATCTTTTTGTATATGAAAGCCTAATACGTTGGTGTAGTTAATAGATGCATGCATAAGTTTACCTGCAAGTGATTGGAGACTCTGAAATTGAGCATTAACGCGGTTTATATTTGCAACCATTTCATCTTTTAGTCGCTGCCTTTCTTGCAACAAAGGAGTACGCTCATCCTCGTGGGCATCCATTTTTGCCACTTTTTGTCTCTTGGTATCAATGTTTATACCTATAAAAACATGAAACGTCTGATCTGCATTCTGCAGGGTTTTTTTTTTTTTTTTACTTTAAGGAAACCTTTAATTTGTGCAATCTGTACATGCGTCTTCTTTTACTCTATTTCCACGTCCATTGATGAATCACAGGCTAAAATGACCAAGTAATGTGTTAACACATAGACCTACATGTTCATTCCATATATTTTTATTTTTGTTTCTTAAGTAAGTGTGTTCGATGTGTACCTGTGAGAATGCGAGGTTCTACAACAAAGAAGAAATCAATTTGGAATAATACATCAATGCATATACGAAATTTTTATTACCATCTATGCACCTTTTGTAAGCTTTGAATTTCTTCACAGACTTACTAACCAGAGCGCTTACTGTTGTCTTCTTAATAGTCCAAATACACTGCTGTGCGTTTCAAACGCCCGTCTATGCGAGAAAGTTTTCTTGGTCGTCGTTCTACAACAGAGTTTAAAAGATGTAATCAACAATCAAAAAAGATAAACCTTGGAATATTAACTTTACATAACTAACATTATTATAAGATCAATTTTGCGTAAATTACATTATGTTTGACTTTGTGATATCTATCCGGTCCGTTCTTCTGTTGTGAAATAAATATACTGCCAAATGTATAAAAAAATAAGTCAGAGAAAATAGTTTTCACGAAAAGAAAAGAGAAACCATTAAGTTTTTAACATTGTCATTCTTATAATAATTATGGTTATCAAATGTTGGATCTTTGTAAAACCTTTTATATTCCTATTGCAAAGTGCAGATTTGGAGTAAAGAAAGGTATTGGGAAATATATAGTGTCATAGATTATGTCATTATTACCTAGTGTATTGAAGTTTCAAGTCTTTGATTTGATCCGTTTTTATCTGACATTTTTTTCCAATTACCTTCTCATTAGCTTGTAAGTCTACTAGCATTCAGGAAAGTTCTAGAAATACTGAGATCACAAACTGTTTTGGAAAACTATTTGGGATGTTAAGCTAAAGTGAAAATTTATTAATGCTTTTGATTTAGAGGAGGTAAGAAAAATAACTGATGCATTGGATATTGTTGTGTCAGAGCCAGAAGAAGTGATATCTGAGAAAATTGATAGTGTTGTTGCTGATATTTCAGCAATTTTACTAAAGCTGTTGATGAGTCAAATATGATAAAAAAAATGCTAGAATAAAGAAGCCTGTTGAGAAAAATAATTATGCCCTAGAGAAACTATGGTACTATAAAGACTGTCAAGATAAAATATCTGAGTATATTTATTTCAATAATAATTTTAGGAGTTTGAATTGTAAAAGGAATTTTGAGGCTTTAAAAAATACTGGCGAAGAGTGGAAAAAGAAAATTACAAAATATTTTGTCAATACAATAAATCAGTAAATAGAAAATTGAAAAACTTACAACATTCGGATTCAAAAGCTTACAGGTCTCAACTGAATAAATTTTCTGGTGACAGCGACAGAGATAATATCTAATATATCAATTGAAGCCTTTTACGACCATTTCAGTAAACTGAATAAAAATTTTGATGATACTTTATTTGATGTTTATAATGTTTCAGATTTCATCTCTGAATTAAAATCGGAAATAACTGAAAGTGAGATTATTTTTGCAATTAGTAACTTGAACAACAATAAGGCTTGTTCACAGTTTGATAATATTGTAAATGAATGTATGAAACATTCACAGCATATAATGTTGCCAGTTTTTGGTAGATTATTTAATATTATTCTCGATTCTGCATGTTATCCCTGATTGCTGGAGTAAAGGTGTCATTTTCCCAAGTTATAAGAGAAAAAAAATGAGTTGATAACCAGATAATTATAGAGGCATAACTATCTGAAGCTGTTTTGGAAAGCGGTTTTCCAGTATTCTTAACAGAAAGTTAAACACTTTCTTAGAAAGTACAGGCTTATTGGTGAAAAGCAAGCCGGCATTCGCAAGACCTACGGTACAACTGACATATGTTTACATTAAAAATGTTGATTGATTTTCATTTTAGTAAAGGTAGAATATTTTACTGTGTCATTTTTATTTTGATAAAGGTAGAATATTTTACTGTGCCTTTATTGACTACAGGAAGACTTTCGATTCAGATGGGACTTGTCCGTGGAATAAGCTGTTAAAACATTCAATTGACGGTAAGTTTTTAGAGTTATATATATAGTATCTATAGTAAAGCAAAGAAAGTGTAAAGAGTTGCAATGAATCGTCTAGTTTCTTTGTAAGTTCTGCACGTGTTTGACAAGGTGAGAATCTTTCACCAATATTGTCTTCTTTTTTTCTTCATGATCTAGTTGACCATGTTTCTAATAGATCCAAAGGTCTATAAATACTCTCTCAGTCTATAAAGGACATATTGAGTGATGATACAGCTGAGGTATATTTGAAGTTTTTTTTACTGTTTTATGCGGATGAGAGAGTAGTTTTTGTAGAAACTGAGAATGAATTTTCAAGAAGCTTTGGATGCAATGCAATTTTATTGTGAATCATAGAAACGGGAAGTTAATACTTCTAGAACAAAAATAATTATATTTTCAAGAGGAAAGCAAATAAAATAAATAATATTAATGTAAGGTGTAGAAATCTGAGGAGTGGTAACAACCCAAGAGAATACTGGAAAGTAATCAATGCCCAAGATAGCAAATCCAAAACAACTAAAGCCAAATAACAAGATTTCTATGAACTTTTTTAAAAGATAAATGAAGGAGACCAAAAACAAACAGAAATTAACGAGGAAAATGAATTACTAGAAGAACCAAACATAGAAGAAGAAAATATAACAATTAATGGTGAAATAAATTCTGAAATTACTGAAGAAGAAATAATAAAAGCTACTAAAGAGCTAAAAACAATAAAAGTCTAGGAGTAGATACCATACTAAATTAAATATACATTAAACATAATGCAACCAAAATATAACAAGGCAGTCTGAAGGACAGTTAAATCCCCTTCCGTAGCGGACATGAATGTGTACTTCTTGACCTTTAAGCAACCATGGCATTGATGTTGTGCCAAGCACATACTTTCATGATAGTAATTATTTGTGCCAAAGTATTTAAAATCTTCCATAAAATAAAAAAGTTATGGAGAACATTTAACTTTGACCTTGGGGATAGCAACCTGGATGTTGGGACCTGCACATCGTGTCATAGTGGTGATCATTTAGGCAAAGTAATTAAAAACTTTTCGTAAGCCTAGTTAGTTAGTTATGGAGCAGACGTCAAATGTGGATATTTGATCTTTAACTTTGACCTTGACCTTATGGGTAGCAACCTAATTATTGTGCTCTGCACATTGTCTCATAATGGTGAACACTTATGACAAGTTATTTCAAAAATTTTTCAGCGGTTAAAAAGTTATTGAGCGGACACGAAATGTAGACGATTAACACTTGACCTTTAAGTGTGACCTTGACCTTGGGGGTAGCAACCCAATGACTGCGTTCTGCACATCGTCTCATAATGATGATCACTTGTGCCAAGTTATTTAAAAAAATCAACAGTTTAAAAGTTATGGAGTGGACACAAAAGTGTTACGGACGGACAGACGGACGGACTGACAGACGGAGGTCTTTCCTATAATCTCCACCCCGCTTTGCGAAAGGGGATTAAAAATTGTTCAACTTAATATTAAACACAGGTTATTTTCCACTAAGCTGGACAAAAGGTATCATACTACCTATATATAAAAACAAAGGAAAAGAAAACATTACCAGAAAATTACAGGCCAATCACACTACTAGCTGCATGAGCAAATTCTTCACATCCATACTAAATAATACACTAAAGAAATATACAGACAAATATAATGTTATTTCCATTTGTCAAACAGGTTTTAGACAAAAGCATTCAACTACTGATAATCTTTTTATCCTCAAAAGTTTAACTGATATTTTAAGACACAATAAAAAGAAAATATATATATATATTGTGCATTTATAGTTTTAAACGGGCATTTGACACTATATGGAGGCAAGACTTATAGAAAAAGCTACTTCCATACAACATAAATGGTTAAATTTTGAAAGTTATTAAAATGTGTATCAAAATATCAACTCTTGTGTCAAAACCTCTTAATGATTTTTCTGACTTTTTTCACAAGTATGATAGGGGTACGACAAGGTGAAAATCTGTCTCCAGTACTATTGTCACTATACTTAAATAACCTTTAAGCTTTTTTAACAGAATACAATGCATATGGAAAAGTCATCTCAGACAATGATATTAATGTGTATACAAAAATGTTGGTAATACTATATACAGATGAAACAGTGCTGATTAGTGACAGTGAAGAAAAACTTCAAACAGAACTTAACATCTTTGAGCAATACTGTAAGAATTGGAAGCTAACAGTAAGCACTACCAAAACAGAAATATTAATATTTGGAAAAAAAACAAACAAAAACAACCAACTAGTATTTACTTATAACATCAGTGAACTAGAGATAATAAATGAATATAAGTACATAGGGTTATTTTTATCAAGAACATGCAGCTACCAAAAAGCTAAAACCCACATAACACAACAAGCAACTAAAGTAATGTACCTCCTTATAAAGAAAATTATAAAATTAAACCTCACTGTTGACCTGCAGATAGAATCATATAATAAAACAATTAAACCTATATTATGGTAGTGAACTATTTGGATATAGTGATATGAGCATACTGGAAAGAGTGCAACTTAATTTTTTTCAAACTAATTCTAAGTTTTAATAAATCAACACCATCTTACATGATTTATAGTGAAGAGGGAATAATAATGTTAACAATAAAAACACCAATCAAGACGACTTTAACAATGTTAAACTAGCAACCAAAATTTATTCAATTAATCTTACCTTGACCAATCATAACAAAACTAAGTCCAAGTGGACAGATTATATAAAAAGGTTATTGAAACACCAATGTTTGGCTTAATCAAGAAAATTACGATATGAAATGGATCCACAGAATTTTCAAAATAAGTATTGAAGACAAGTACAACCCAACATGGGGTTCAATAATGAATAATTCTGCTAACATAATGTACAAAGTCATTAAAAATTATAATACACTAAAAGTAAGTATATCACAAAACTCTCAAATAACTATATAGCAAAACACTAACAGCATTCAGAACAAGAAACCATAAGCTTCCAAAATTGAAGTTGGAAGACACCTTATTATAGCACTAAATGAAAGAGTAGTCAATGTTGCAATAGAGGAAGCATTGGTGATGAATACCACTATATCACGGAATGCACACACTTCACAGACCACAGAAAACAACACATTAAAATGTACTACTGGAAACACCATTTAAACGTGCATAACTACTTTAATTTACTTTAATACAGATAACAAAAGTGAATGAATTAATCTATGCAAATTTATTGAAATAATTACTAAGACAGTGAGAACACAATATTGACAAAATATCTTTAAAAATGATGTATGTTATGCATAATATTTGTAAATAGATTATGTTTGTTGATTAAATGATTGTTAATCAATCCATTATCTCATTAATGATAGTTGTTAAGCTCATTTCTAAATCTGTTTGATTTTCCCACTTAGCTTTCTTTTAAGTAATAAAAGTAGTGTAAAATATTTCACAACTTTAAAAACCGATTTTTTTAAAAACTATTTCTTTCTCTAACCAAATTCTCCTAAAGGCTTTAACATTGATTATATGAGTTCTTTTGTACATGATTATTTAAAATGGTACAGAATTAAATTTTACTTTAACAAAAATACATCCAGACACAAAAACAAATTGTGACTCCTCATAAATCTGGATCTCTGTGAAACTGTTTTGTCTAAATATATACCTGACATTAGAAAATTGTGTGTTTGTTTATTTGTTTGATAGTTTTTATTTAGTATTTATTTATTAATCAATTTTTCCCCTAATTTTTCTTTGTTTACATTTGTTCTATTAGTTTTGTAAATCTTGTAATACATATATGATGTACAGGTTTATGTAATTGTATGCGAGTATATGTGTATATGTGTGTTTATGTATGTTTAAAATTGAAGTGTGCATCAATAATATAACTGTATAATGTTAAATACAGATAAATATTGCAATATTAAATAATGCAAATTTATACATTAAGTATGTGAACTGTTGACACTTTTATATATTGTAAAAATGTATAAGATATTTAAGAATATGTAGAATGAGAGTTACTAATACCATGTACAAATGTATTTTAAACTGTTAAAAAAATCAACAAACGTATTGTACAATACACTAGTATTTTTCTATGATTTCTTTTATTATTCTTTTTTTTATTTTATGACTATTTTTATTAATTTGGTTTTAACATATTTATTCAAAACAACATTTAACATGGGAACAATATTTACAAAATACATTTTGGGATTGGGCAGAAAGCTAAAAGGCTTAAGAGTGTCCTCTCCCAGTTATAACAATTTACATAAGCACAATTCGTGGCATTATCATACACAACGGTTAGTTGAAAAATATTCAAGACATTTACGTAATAGTCAAGTATTTTACAATATAACATATGTAAAACAAACAGTAAAAAGGAAAAGAAAAAATAGAGACAAAAATGAATGAAAATTAAAGCAAACTGGAGAAGATGACAAAATGATATTTTAGTAATTTTTTACCTTTTACAATTGAACTAACAGAAGCAAAACTTTTATCTATATAGAATATAATATATATAAAACAATTTACGAATATCACAAATTTAATCCAAGAACGCCTATAGTTAATTAAATCCAATATTCTTACGAAAAAAGAATCATGTTTCACGTTGTAAACATACGGAATCCTGTTGGGGCAAATTAAAATGTCGACGTCGCCCTTATAGGTAAACGCTCGACAACGCGACGTGACATCGCGAAATTGCGATACGACGCTCGACAATGCTAAGCGACGCGCGACAATGTCAAACGAAATATCGCAATTTCATTTCGTACTGTCGCGCTATAAAAGCGCGAAATATCGCATTGTCGCTTCGCAATGTCGTACGTCGTATCGCATTGTCGCGGAGTCGCGTCGCTTTGTCGCGTCGCTTTGTCGTCCGTCGCGTACTGCATTTGTGTAGGCCTCGACGCACAACAATGCGATACGACACTTGACAATGCGATGCGACGTGCGACAACATGACGCGACATTTCCAAAATTTTGTATCACACTGTCTCCCGTCATGTGTGATTCTCTTCCGCGACACACGAAATACTTAACGACACTAGACAACGCGATGCGACGGTCAAAAACTCGACACGACGCTCGAAAACGCGACTCGATACTCGGAAATGCGAAGTGACACAAAACAATGCGACGCGTCATTTATTGGAATGTCGTATGGCGTTGTTGTGTGTCTACCGGTGACAGGTTCAAAAGTTGCAAGATCTATATGCTGTCTGACGGTGCGATTACAAAATTTCACGTGCCTGTGTATTATTTGGCCCTCCCAATAGCCATATCGCACTTTTAGACCATGGCCGTGATTACCGCATTTTCCCTGTGGAATTTGTGGTCAGTTAATTCAATGGCCGGTATACACAGTTTGCCCATTTCCGGTAGACACACGACAACGCAATACGATATTCTAGTAAATATCGCGTTACATTGTCTAGTGTCGCTTTGCGTTTTCGAACGTCGCGTTGTCTAGTTTCGTTTGGAATTTTTATGTGTCGCGGTAGACGGATCACACACGACGAGAGACAATGCAAAACGACAATGTGAAAATGTCGCGTCGCGTTGTCGCGCGTAGATTTTCATTGTCGAGCGTCGCGTCGCATTGTCGTGCGTCGAGGCCTTTACAAATACAACGCAACGCGACACGACACTGCAACAATGCGAAGCGACAATGCGGTATTTTGCGCTTTTATAGCGCGACAATACGAAATGAAATTGCGGTATTTCGTTTGACATTGTCGCGCGTCGCTTCGAATTATCGAAGTGTCGCGTTGTCGAACGTCTACCTCTTAGCGCGAAGGCAATATTTTAATTGGCCTCAACAGGATTCGGTATAAAGACAACACGATCCGTTTAACCTGACACCCGTGTAAACACAATCTAAACGCATGTAGTAAAATAAATTTACCATCGTAAACCAAAACAGATTTTAAAATATACATGTTTGGTGCTGTCACACAATCAGTTGTTGTATTTTATTTTTTTTATTTCTGCATAGAAACCAGCAATTATTTTTAAATGCCTAAATGTCCAGGTGTTTAAGCTATCTATTCAGTACGTTTTCCACTTGAGCAATTTTCTTTTGTATTATACTGACCAATCTGTGTGTAATATTGGAAAACAGGTTTTATTTCAAGATTTTTTATGTCACATGAGATAGCTTTTGCTGAGAGCGGATGTTAGCTTTTAGACTACCATAAAATAATGACAGTTTTGCCTTCATAGCATTTGAAAAAATAACTTTTCAATGATTCTTAGTGTTGCCTTAGTTAACCAGAAATCAGGGTAAGTGCATTTTTATGTTCTTTTCTTGAGTGGAAATTTATATAATTTTTATTATATTAAATTCCTTTGTTCATGGAAATGTAGGCATATTTTTCTATGTAAAATTATCTTGAAATATTTGTTCTGAGAATGTTCTCAAAATTCTTTTATTGTTTTACATATTTTAAAATACTCGTACCGGTACTTTTATAATTGTATATAGAATACATTTTCACGCGGTAAATGAATGTCATGTTCATATCAATAGGTCATTGGTGAATATATCCGTAATTCTTGGGTGTGGATTGCTGTTGTGGTTTTCTGCCCTTGAAAGTGCCACGTATTATAGACGGCAAGAACAGAAGAACCGTGTGGCTTAAAGGTTGAAAACTATGGTTACAGAGGGAACCAGGGACCTTACTGGTCGGAGGGCGTATACATTTCGTTTCCTACAATTTTGACCTCACATTTGGTCGGTGTTAAGTATCTGAAATATATTTTGGACCAGATATATATTGGTCGGTGGTTTACTATATTGTCATAGTGACACATACTAGTGTTGGTCATGTGTTGGCCTGGTGGTTTCCTGTGACCTTGGAGTTTCTCCTTCAAGAAGTGTGGATATGGACAGTTATTTATAAGCTTCACTGTGTAGCGATCATACCATTCATTTCCGCCTTTATTATTTAATAATTAGAGAAAATTATTCTAAATAATTCTTAAATAAATTGAAGAAAATAAATATTGTTAGACATTTATTCCGGTGGTTAGCTACCCACTCTGGCCAATCCTGACCCGTGACATTTGGTGTCAGAAGTGGGATAAGTAGCTCACTGCTGGAGTAACTGTCATTGAAAAGAAAATGTGTAACTGTATTTTGTAAAACAAATGAACTACTGTCTTTGTTATTTCAGGGTGTGATAATTGTAATCTGTGAACAAAGGAAGCTTTGGCCTTGAAGTTAGTGTAGCGATGACCCTGAGGTCTGGTTTTCTGTAATTAAAATTAAGTGAAACATGGTAGGAGTAGTTTATATTCTGCCTGGGTTTATCTTGTCATATATTTGTCAACTGTAAATTATATTGTTTTTTTTATCAGTCTTATTGTTTCAAAGAAAAGACAGGTGATAACCTGGATTATAGCGACAAAAAGCGGAATCTGTTTGGTTTTCAGCCTTACAAGTTACGATACTATGTCTGGTTGCTTTTAGTGGTCAGTGTTTTTCTTTTATATTTTTTTTCTAACATAGAAATATTTCAGTAAAGAATGGAGTCTTTAAAAGCGTTGAGAGAGTTAGGTGTTGAGATGGGGTATGAAGGAGAAGAGTTGAAAAATTTTGTGAAAGAGCAGCAAGATAGACAGCGTGAAGAGAGAAAAGAGAAACGTGAGATTTTGCAAAAGCAGCAAGAGGTGGAACGTGAGAAGCATGAGCATGAGTTAAATTTGGCAAAGTTAAAATATGAGGCTGAAATGAAGTTAGCGCAGAGAGATAGGTCTATTGAAGCAGAGCAATTTAGAATACAGTTGTTGGAGACGGAACATAGACAAAAGCTTGAGTTGTTACATAAACAGCAGGAACTCAAAATTAGTACGGTTAGTACACCAATTTCTTCTGTTTCTAGCACTCCAAAAGTACCTAAAATGCCAGCTTTTGATGAGTGCCATGATGAAATGGACTCATATCTGAGACGATTTGAGCGATATGCTACGGCTGTTCAGTGGCCGAAAGAGACATGGGCCACGAATCTTAGTGCTCTTTTGAAGGGTCGAGCGCTAGATGTCTATGCTCGAATGCCAGTGGATAAAGCTCTCGTCTATGATGAATTGCAGTCTGCTTTACTGAAAAGGTTTGAGCTCACTGAGGAAGGTTTTAAGAGGCGTTTTAGATCATGTAGACCTGAAGATGGTGAGACATACTCACAGTTTGCAGTTAGGCTAGAAAGCTATTTAATGCGCTGGATTGATATGGCTGAGATAAATAAAACCTTCGAGGGGCTGCTTGATTTAATGATAAGGGATCAGCTGTTACATATATGTAATAAGGAACTCACTTTGTTTCTGTTAGAGCGAATTCCTAAGACATCTAAAGAAATGGCAAAATTTGCAGTTCAGTACTGCGAAGCACGGACACTTCCGGCTTCAACATTTGTGTTCCGCCGTGGAGAGCCTACGAAACGTAACAAATTAGGTGAGCGGGGTAGAAGCAGTGAAAGAAAAGGTGAGTCCATTTCAGAGTCAGATTACAGAGAGACGTGACTCTATCAGTAGAAAACGATGCTATAAATGTGGTAAAATCGGTCATATAGCCTCGGATTGTCGTACTTATTTAACACAGAGGAAAACTGCAGCTTCATTACAGTCAGTTGAAAGGCAGTTAACGTCTTCGCCATACAAAGTTCACTTCGATGAAGGTGGTGAAGGTAAGCAGGTTAAATCGAGGACTAGGTCAAGGTCACTTACTCCAGACAAAAAAGATGCAAAAGTTTGGGGTGCATTTCTTCCATTGTCTGATAGTCTTTCTGATAGCTTTCCAGGTACTAGTACTACTTTAACTTCAGTGTGTAACTTGCCAATCACGCATTCACAAATGCCAACATCAAATGGACTTATTGGAGGTAAGGAAGTGACTGTTCTTTGTGATACAGGTTGTAGTGGTGTTGTGGTACGTAGAAGCTGTGTACAAGACGAACAACTTACTGATAAAACACAGGTATGTGTCTTAGTAGACGGAACCAAGGTTGAAGTTCCCATGGCTAATGTATATATTGACACGCCATACTTTACAGGTCAGGTGCAGGCATGGTGTATGGAGAATCCTATTTACGATTTGATTTTAGGAAATATCCCAGGTGCTAGAGGACCTGAGTCCCCAGATACAGATTGGCGGCTAGAGGTAAATGCGGTTCAGACCAGACAACAAACACTTGAAAAGCAACAGTCTAGATACAGAAAGATGGTTATTCCTGATATAGTAAAAGACGAGGTTAGTCCTGATGATATAGAACGGGAACAACAGAGTGATCCTTCTTTGGCAAAGGTAAGGGCTTTGATTTCTGAAGGTAAACAAAACGACAACAAGGGTTATTTTATGAAAGGGAATTTGATTTTTAGAAAGTTCTTATCAGAGAAAGTTGAGAATGGAAAACTCTTTCAGCAACTTGTTGTACCTCAAAAGTTCCGTAATATAGTGATGCGGTTAGCTCACGAGTCAGTGTTATCTGGTCATCTTGCAACTAAACGTACAGTGGCAAAGGTATTGTCTGAGTTTTACTGGCCAGGAGTTTTGTCTGACATTAAGCGATTTTGTCAATCTTGTGACATCTGCCAGCGGACAGCACCTAAAGGTAGGGTAGCTAAAGCTCCATTAGAACAAATGCCTTTAATTGATGTTCCCTTCAAGCGGGTGGCTATAGATTTAGTTGGGCCGTTAGAACCAAGATCAAGCAAAGGTAACCGATATATCCTCACATTAATTGATTATGCTACACGCTATGCTGAAGCAGTCGCACTTCCCTCTATAGAAACAGAACGTATAGCAGAGGCTTTGCTTGATATATTTTGTAGGGTAGGTGTTCCGGAAGAGATTCTGTCTGATTTAGGGTCCCAGTTTACATCTGATTTGATGAAGGAAGTAAGTAGGCTTTTGTCATTCAAGCAGTTAACAACCACTCCCTATCACCCCATTTGTAATGGTTTGTGTGAAAAAATGAATGGTACAATTAAGATTATGTTAAGAAGACTATGTGCGGAAAAGCCTAAAGACTGGGATAAATATCTAAGTCCGTTGCTCTTTGCTTATAGAGACTCTCCACATGAAAGCTTAGGGTTTACACCGTTTGAGCTCATATATGGTAGATCAGTTCGTGGTCCTATGACAATATTAAAAGAGTTATGGACAAAGGACATTCCTGATTCTGAGATAAAGACAACATATCAGTACGTTTTAGATCTACAGAATAGGATAGAGGAAACAAGCAATTTAGCACGGAGTAGTCTAGCAAAGTCTTCTCACAAGTATAGAAAGCTATATAACAGAAGTGCAAAGTCAAAGAGGTTGAAAGCAGGTGATAAGGTATTACTGTTATTACCCACAAAGAACAACAAGCTACTTATGCATTGGAAAGGTCCATATACCATCGTGGAAAGAGTAGGTACTTTAGACTATAAGATACAAATTCGTGAGAAAACAAAAACTTTTCATGCCAACATGTTAAAGCCATACTATGAACGTTCAAATATCAGCTCTACTGTTGGAAGTGTTATAGGGATGGCTGTTATTGACGTTCAGTGCGAACCTGAAGACGATATTAGTAATGATAGGGGTATGTTGGTTGAAACTCCATCACCGGTGAGATCTGAAACAGTATCAAATTGTAAAATTGCTCCTGATCTCGAACCTGAACAGGTAAGGCAGTTGTCAGATTTGTTACAAGAGTATTCAGATGTTTTGTCTGACAAGCCAGGTTTTACCACGTTAGTTAAACATGATATCAAGCTAACAACAGACGAGCCTATTAGAGCTAAGCCATACCCAATACCATTTGCAATGAGAGACACAATTAAAGAAGAGGTACTCAAGTTGCTTGAGTTAGGGGTTATTGAGCCGTCTGACAGTGAGTATTGTAGTAATGTTGTCATTGTAAAAAAGCCAGACAACAGCAATATATTTTGTATTGATTTTCGTCCTCTAAATCGTTGTACTGTTTTTGATTGTGAGCCCATTCCGAACATAGAGGAGATTTTCGCGAAGTTGTCTAAATGTAGATACATATCCAGGTTAGACTTGACAAAGGGATATTGGCAGTTACCTCTCACTGATTCTGCCAAACCATTGACAGCATTCAGAACCCCACTTGGACTATTCCCTTTCAAAACTATGCCATTTGGTCTTGTCTGTGCCAGTGCAAGTTTTAGTAGACTTATGCGCAAGCTCTTGTTTGGGATGAAAGACTTAGATAACTTCATTGACGATATCTTTGTTTATACAGAGACATTTTTACGCCACTTGCAGGTGTTAGCCGAGTTGTTTCTCAGATTAAGACGTGCACATCTAACGGTAAAACCAAGTAAATGTTGTTTTGCTTTTCGTAGTGCCGATTGTCTTGGTCATGTTGTAGGAGAAGGTAATTTAGAACCTCAGATTGATAAAGTGAAAGCAATATAGAATGCAGAAAGACCAACTACAAAAAAGCAAGTACGTTCTTTCTTGGGTTTAGTTGGGTTCTATATGAAGTTTGTTCCAAATTTTGCAACTGTGGCCGCACCTCTTACTGATCTCTCCCGTAAAGGTCAACCAAATAAAATTGCTTGGGGAGAACCACAAGAGAAATCTTTTCAGTCTTTAAAGAAGGCATTGTGTTCTTTCCCTATTCTTAAACTACCTGATTTTGATGCAGAGTTCACATTGCAGACTGATAGTAGTGACATAGGAATAGGTGCGATCCTTTTACAGGATGAAGAGGGTGTTAAGAAGCCCGTGGCGTATGCCAGTAGAAAACTGAAAAAGTCTGAGTTGAATTATGCTACGATTGAGAAAGAGTGTTTAGCTTTAGCGTGGGATGTTCTTAAATTCCAAAGGTATCTTTATGGGAAAGAATTCATTCTGGAAACAGATCATCGACCACTAATTTATCTAAGACAGGGAAAGGTTGCTAATTCTCGTCTTATGCGTTGGGCTCTTTTGTTACAACCCTACAGGTTTCGCATTGTTGCAATTAAAGGGAAAGACAATGTAGGAGCAGATTGTTTATCGAGGCTTTGATTATATTAAGCATAGTTAAGAATGCAGAGGTCTCTTTGATTTTGTGTGTTTTAAAGTGTAAACACTTCTTAAGCATGGGGGTATTGTCACAAAATCAGTTGTTGTATTTTATTTTTTTTATTTCTGCATAGAAACCAGCAATTATTTTTAAATGCCTAAATGTCCAGGTGTTTAAGCTATCTATTCAGTACGTTTTCCACTTGAGCAATTTTCTTTTGTATTATACTGACCAATCTGTGTGTAATATTGGAAAACTGGTTTTATTTCAAGATTTTTTATGTCACTAGTTATTACATGAGATAGCTTTTGCTGAGAGCGGATGTTAGCTTTTAGACTACCATAAAATAATGACAGTTTTGCCTTCATAGCATTTGAAAAAATAACTTTTCAATGATTCTTAGTGTTGCCTTAGTTAACCAGATATCAGGGTAAGTGCATTTTTATGTTCTTTTCTTGAGTGGAAATTTATATAATTTTTATTATATTAAATTCCTTTGTTCATGGAAATGTAGGCATATTTTTCTATGTAAAATTATCTTGAAATATTTGTTCTGAGAATGTTCTCAAAATTCTTTTATTGTTTTACATATTTTAAAATACTCGTACCGGTACTTTTATAATTGTATATAGAATACATTTTCACGCGGTAAATGAATGTCATGTTCATATCAATAGGTCATTGGTGAATATATCCGTAATTCTTGGGTGTGGATTGCTGTTGTGGTTTTCTGCCCTTGAAAGTGCCACGTATTATAGACGGCAAGAACAGAAGAACCGTGTGGTTTAAAGGTTGAAAACTATGGTTACAGAGGGAACCAGGGACCTTACTGGTCGGAGGGCGTATACATTTCGTTTCCTACAATTTTGACCTCACATTTGGTCGGTGTTAAGTATCTGAAATATATTTTGGACCAGATATATATTGGTCGGTGGTTTACTATATTGTCATAGTGACACATACTAGTGTTGGTCATGTGTTGGCCTGGTGGTTTCCTGTGACCTTGGAGTTTCTCCTTCAAGAAGTGTGGATATGGACAGTTATTTATAAGCTTCACTGTGTAGCGATCATACCATTCATTTCCGCCTTTATTATTTAATAATTAGAGAAAATTATTCTAAATAATTCTTAAATAAATTGAAGAAAATAAATATTGTTAGACATTTATTCCGGTGGTTAGCTACCCACTCTGGCCAATCCTGACCCGTGACAAGTGCAACATCGATGATTAACTTCGAAATGACATATGCCATGCATATAATATAAAGTTATTTGTTCTTATTCTTATTTAATGTTGTCCTCTGTAGATGTTTACCGGTATTTTTTATTATATTTTGTATTTTGCTCATGTTTATGCAATTGCATACTGAGTTTTTTTAATTCAAAATCTTGAATCTTGGAAATGTTGACGTTATGTAACAATTTCTGTCAAAGTACCTGAAAATATTATTAAATGTAAAAATATGTACTCCGACTATAATGGTTTTGTGAATTTGGAGTATAACTAGTAATATAGAATAGAAATTTTAACTTCTTGTGCAAAATTGTATCTGCCAAAAGTAACAAAGTTTGTGATATTATATATGACTTATATATGAACTTGATCGTCAGAGTGTATATCATTATCTTTGGATATATTTTGCTAAATACTTATAACAACACTAATGGTTATCTGAATACTCGTTAAACCAATCAGTATTGCCCCAAATACATTTTCAAAACACTATTAATAATATAATAAAATACAGTATATACAAAAATGGAAGGAGCAGACAATTCTAGTAAATGTTCATTCTGTAGAATATTTTAAACAGATTTTGAATTAGAAAGATATTTAAAACTATCACCAAAAAATCTTGCTTCATCTCTATGTCGTTTTAGATGCAGTTGTCATAAACTACCTATTGAAAAGGAACATATTAATTCCCTTTGCGACGGATTTCATTACATTTTCTGAATGCCTTTATTTTAGTGCTGAACGTAGGGAATATATATCAAGTCTTTTCAGAAGAGCTGTATGTTCAATATGGAAAGTCTTTTTACTAATAGTGATGGAACAACGCTAGTAAAATCAGTTATTTTTGTGCAGAAAAATATGTCTTCAACTAATTAATTATATTCCACCTTCCATTTTTGAAACTTTTTAAAGATCATCCCCTTCCATCTTCCTTGTTTCATGTTCCATGTTATATTGTTTTGTGAAATTTATTTTGTATCGTCATGTAATTGCATAACTGCATGTGATATATGTACCAAACTGTTACCTTATATGGGCCTACTTATTGAACTTGAAACTTGGAAACGGAGAATTTTTTCTGTCGTGATTAAGGAACCGCAGAAATAATAATTATAATAAAAAAAATAATGAAAATAGAAAAATAATATTTATAAAATAATAAATAACAAGAAGTCCCGCATTGCGACGAAACCAGGTTTTCAACGACCAAGTATTGATGTGACAGGAATTAGGAATGAAGTATGGCAGTGAAAAAAAAAATGATGCTGTTATTTTGGTTGCATGCAGATAGTGTTCTATGTAGGGTTAGCAGAAACTATTTGCACTTAAGGTTTTAATAAAGTGGAATTGTTTCCAGTGCCCATCTACAGGAGGTAGTCAAATTTGCTGAATTGATACAGATGTATATATTAAATAAAATAGTTTAAATATAAGCGTTTTGCTCCAGTATTACTACTGACAAATGTGTTCTTGTGCAATAACTAGATATTGATCAATTCAGCAAGGGCACCGTAACAAATGCATGATATGCAAGGGTACCACACATTTACAAATACAAAACAACATAGATATAAAGCATTCATTTGAGAGCAACACATTAAATACATTCAAGACTTGAGAATGTACAGGTATATTCAGAAAAAAAAATTACCCCAAAACATTGACCTAGATTCCAGAGACCTCTGTAGCGAGCCAAATATGTGTCATAATACAAGTTACATTTGTACCAACACAAAAAATTTGTTTCAACAGATCAAAATACAAATATACCAGATACCTGAGTAGCAATGCAAGGCTGTATTTTCATGTAAGCTACACACATGCCAAGTTAAGTATCAATAGGTCAAAGAGTACTGAAGTTAATGAGTAGAAGCTGAAAATTCTATTGTAAACAAGTGACCTTGACTTTTCTCCCAGATATCAAAGTAGAAATCCAAAGCTGCATCTTAGCAAGTTTGGTGTAAATAGGTAATAGCTCACAAGTTATTGTGTGAAAACTTAATTTCTTTTTTAAGCAACAGTGACCTTGACATTGATCACAGACATCTGGGTAGCAATGCCGAGTTGCGTCTTGATACAATGTATAAGCTACCCACACACCAATTTTGCTGTAAATAGGTCACAGCTAACTCCAGTTATACTGTGAAAACAGTATTTCTATTTTTAGCAACAGTGACCTTGACCTTTATCATAGCTGTCTGGCAAAAGAATGATGAAGTTTTTGCACTGAAAGGATATGATTCATTTTATGAACCTAGACCTGAAAGTATTAACTCTAAACGTGGACACGGTGGAATTTGCCTATTATTTAAAGAACGATTGAATAACGGTATTTCTGTAGTCGAAAGTGATAATACTGGTTTTATGGGTCAAACTCTATAAAACACTTTTTGGTTTTGATGATGATTTGTTTGTGTGCTTTGTATATATTCCTCCTAGCAATTCCGTGTATTTTATGTCACATGATGTAGGTTATTTTGAATCACTTGAACAGTATATGCGATTTTATGATGTATATACCTGTTCTAGTGATTTACCTATACAGCTTAACCTGTGTTGTAACAGAAATTTACCTGAGCATAATACAAACGAAATTAATATCGATAAAGTTATTTGGAATACTGATAAGAGTTATGAATATAAAACTTTGATAGAAAATGAATATATAAATCTTGAATCAATTGTTAACAGCATAGTTTCTAAAGATACTGATATTAATACGGGTATAGATAAGTTTTCCTCTATTTTTACGATAAAACTTACAGTGTTTTTGGGAGGTCATTAAATGGGCCCAGGTCTAAAAATAGCCGTAAGTTTATGAGTCCTTTGTATAGAAAGGAATGTGAAACGGCTAGACGTGAGCTTCGTTCAATAAATAAGATTTATAAAAAAAGTAAAACCAATTGTAACGGTGAACTGCTTGTAGAAAAGCGTCGTAGATATCTGTAGGCTAAGCGCAAGGCTGCGGCTGCGCTACTTTAAGGCCAACTAAAGACAAAATTACATACTTTGGCTTCTACGCAACCTCAAAAATTTTGGGAGGAAATAAAAAAGCTGAAATTAAGAAAACCTAAAAGCAGTTATATAAGTGCTGATGAATTTTTCAACCATTTCAATTTTTTTTCCGATGACAATGCATTTATAAATGATGATGCTGAAAATTTTTTATTCAGTAATATTAACGTTAGTGTTGAACAACTTGATATTATGTTTAGCAATGACGAAGTATTAAAAACTCTTACTAGGTTAAAAAGTGGTGGGATCGATTGTTTATCCTTGAGATGTTTATTGAGTGTAAAGATATTGTTGCACCATTATTGTGTAAATTATTTAATTATATGTTTTCTCATTGTATTTATCCGGATAAATGGACTATATGTGTTATTGTCCCTGTCCCGAAAAAGGGTGACATTAATAATGTAAATAATTATAGAGGTATAACACTAAGTAGTATATTTGCCTTTTTTTCAACTTTACTAGATTCATGACTTCGAAAAAGGGCTGAGGGTAATAGTTTGTTAAGTGATTTTCAATTTGGATTTCGTAAAGATAAAAGTACTATTAACTTCAGTTATTGATAAAGTTATATCGCATGAAAATAAGAAGCTCTACTTAGCATTTGTCGATTTCAAGAAAGCTTTCGATGTTGTTTACAGAAATGGCACTTCCAAAAAAATTGTCAAAATGTTACAGAAAATCTCTGAAAGTGTTAAATCGTGTGTACGAGCTAATGGACAATTTAAAACCTGGTTAAAACCTGGTTAAAAACGCAGATATAAATCCTTCTATATATATTTTTTTTGAAAATATAGACAATTTTGAACGCAGAAATAACCTGCTCTACTGTATTTTCAGTTCAAACAAAAATGTTGTTTAAGATAAAAAATTGTAAAAATGAAGAACAAAAATTTGTTGTCAAAATTTTGTGAATAACCGCTTGACATGAATCATCGAATATATAAATCTTTTGTACAGTTGAATACATAGCAATATATTTAATGCCAGATAATATTTTTATCTACAAAGTGCAAGCTCCATTTTTCTTGACTTTTCAGTACCTCTGTATTTCTAGTCAAAGTTTCAAACATATATTTATTATTTCTATAATTTCTTTAATATTTGTAATTTGATATAACAGCTTTTTATTGAGTACTGAGGTTTTATATGTTTTTATTTCATGTTTTAATCATGACAATGCAAAAAAAATAAGTTGATTTAAATGTAGCCCGTTATAAACAATTTCAGTCTAAAATTCACCTTTTTCATCAAGAATATCCTTCACAATTCTGAATAATCCTTAATCGTAAAACGTATGAATCAATGCCCCTAAATATATTTACTTCCCGCTAACGATTTATGGCAAATACAATGTTTATTTAGAAAGACAGTTTAACGCTTTTTTTATTTTTTATTATCCTCCATCATACATGAAGATTTGAACGACAATTACACAACCAATTTTTAAATAACTACAGACAGAACAAGTATACAAATGTGCTATATACATTACAAGACAGAATATAGATAAACAAATACAAGTAATCTATAAAACGTATATATTTGACCGCGCAATTATATGATTTGCCCCTAACTGAAAAGTAAAGCACTGAATAAGAATTAAGACGGGAGGGAAAAAAACGCTTGTATATGATTAAGACTTCCCTCTAACCCTACTACGAAAACGAAACACTAGGAAATAGAGAGCAGGGAAACAAATCTACAAGTTTTAATTCAATGACATTTTTATGAAAACCTAGACCAGTTCACTAGATAATCGAAATGTCATTTCATAAACAATATAAACGGTTACTGTTTAATTAACTACTTTAGTAATCCAAGTTACACTGATTGAATAATTCATTTAAAAAAAAATAAGCAACGCTAAATGGAAGGTTCTGATGTTTGAAATGAATTATTTAACTAAATGATTTTTAATTCCTATAACCACTTAATTAATGGTAAATATCATTCATTTTTAAACTTAAATCTGCTATGCTACTGCTATAAATGGAGTATGAGACAACTGTATAATACAGGCCAAATCGATACACTGTTGCAATTATGAATACATACAGTAAATTTGCAATTAAATGAAAAAGATATGTGCGAATATAAATTTTCATGTATAAATGCAAATCAAATATGCATAATTTATGGTTATTTCTCCTATTCATACACTAAGTTCAGCTTTGTTTCAGTAGACATAACATCGATACTTATAAAATAAAAACAATACTTTCAAAAGAATTGTGCTATTTTCTGATTAATGCACTTTGTACATTTTGAAGATACACTTAGTCATCCAAAAGTTTGAAAATTTCGTATCGTTATTCTGGATGGCCAAGCTAAGGCACCTGACACACTGCTCCCTAGGCTCACGGCCGATCAAGTCCGAAAACCAGTCCATGCCAAGGCGATCAATTACGCTGTTCTACATACTTTCAATTAATAAATTGTTTTCAGAACAGTTCAGCGGCAAATGCGTTGTCATATCGTCCGTTAACACCGAACACTTTGAACACATTTGAATATATTCATTTGAACAGAGAGTTCCAATGGCGGAAACTAATACTGAACATATATTCGAAAGAGTTTGGTTACATTTTGCTATCTGCCACAGTACATGTGGCTCATTCACTGTTATCACAGCTCTTAAAAGGTCGCCATGATCACTTGTCATTAGCCTGTTATATCGAATAAGTTTTTCAGTATCAATTATATGTTTTATAAGTGTACGTTACCAAGCGATTTTCGATGGAAAGGATCCCGTATCTTTGTATGTATGTAACACATCGCATGGTTGATACTTTTGTAGAAGTCTATAGATATCTGGCAAAAATCCATGGAATGGGGTATTAAATTGCAGAAAACAAACTAGTCTGTTGTTGAAAATATCTTTTGCTAAATAATTGTTTGATAGACGATATAGTTGTCCCAAAAATTGCAACTTTCTGTAGTCTATTAATGATTCAATGGACACCATATCAATTGAGCTTAGTACGTAGTCTGTGAGTGTATTTGTCTTCAATGACTGTATGTTTTTAATACAAAATCTGTGAGATCGTTCAAGCAGTTGTAAATCCGTTGTAGAAATAACATCCCACAACTCACAGTCATAAAGACTTTTAGGAATAACCACACTATTGTAGATTTTCTTGGACGATATAGGATTTAAGTTATCTGGATGGACACCACAATTGCAAATGCTCAAAAACGTTCCTCTTAACCTCCTACAGGCTTCTTCAATGCACCTTTTTGTGTTTAAGTATGAGTCGCTTATAATGCCGAGATGAACATATTGATTCTGCTCAGCAATTGTGTTTGATCCCATTTTGAATGTTCTACTAATATTATCCCTGTTGTTATCATTGTATACTACTATAGAGCACTTTCCAGGATTATATTGGTATCGCCATTTGTTAGCGTATGTGTTACAGATGTTCAACATTTCATTTAAACCGCTCACTGAGTAAGACATCAGCATCATGTCTTCTGCAACGGTTGGTGAGCCTACATCAAAATTGTAAATGCACATTCCAAGCCCACTGTCTTGTAACTGTCGTATAAGGTCATTAATGTACAATCAGTAAAATACGGGGGAACTCTTCCCGCCTTGACGCGTGCCTTGATCAGCGTTGAACCAACTTGAAGAAAGTCCTTGGAATTTCACACAACTTTGCATATCTGTATACATTGCTTGAATAGCTTTGAAAGACGTATTGTCAATGTTACATTCATGTCTCAGTTTATACAGCAAACCAGAATGCCATACTGTATCAAATGCTTTGCGGCCGTCCAGGTAACATACGTAGACTGGAGATCCAAGTTATCGCGAATAGTGGATACTTTCACGGACAATGAATGAAGTCATCAAACACCCTAAACCTTCCTGAAAGCCTCCTTGCTGTTTGTTTATGCATGATAATATTTCGTAAAACATCAATCTTAATCTTACAAATAACCAAATCACAAACTGTTTCCCAGTATTGGAAATTTTATCAATACTGAATAAGGAGTTAATAAGCATATAACATTTGTTTTTGCCTTTACTTATTTACATTCTTTAAATAATATCAATTAGTACATATATATAAACCATATTATGACCACGTTCTGTCTGTTTCTTATAAAAAGCTGCTTCTTTATTTTTGCCTTGCCATATAAAATCATAAAATAGATTATTAAGAGTGTTTTCAAAAACACCGTTTTAGGTGTTGGTAAACTTCTAGGTAAATAGGAATCAGTAACGTTACAAAAGTCATTTTATGCACTCCAACGGGGATGCATTTAGTCGCCGCTTCGTTCGTCCGTCTGTCCCGAAATTTTGTCCGGACTTTCTCAGCAACCACTGACTGGATTTTTTTGAAACTTTATTGGAAGCATTACTACCAACAGGATCTGTGCATATTAGCAGCATGTTTCGTTTCAATGATTTTCCCACAAAGTTATGCCCCTTTCAAGCCTTTTCAGCTATCAACTTTGTTTTGACTATTTATCAGCAACCTCTGATGGATCTCATTGAACCTTTATAGAGAGCTTTGATTTTTCACAATGTTATGTCCCTTTCAAGCCTTTTGAGCTATCAAGTTCGTCCGGACTATTTCTCAGCAACAGCTGACTGGAATTACAGGCAACTTTACCACCAAGAAGAGTTGTACATATTAGCAGCATGTTTTGGTTCACTGAGTTTTCACAAAATTATGCCTGTTTCATGCATTATTAATTGTAATTTTTGTCCAGACCATTTCTCAAGAATCATTGAGTGGAGTTTATCAAAGGTTTGATAGAAAGTGTACAATGCAAAGGGATGCATATAGTTGACGTTTCGTCTATCCGTTTGTCCTTCCTTCAGTCTGTCCTTCCCGAAATTTTGTCCGGACTACGTCTCAAGAACTAATGGTTGGAATTATGTAAACTTCATAGGAAGCTTTACTACAAAGGGGAGCTGTACATGTTAGGAGCATGTTTTGATTCACTGATTTTCTTCTTCCCAACGAGCCATTTCGTTTATCCGTCTGTCCGTCCTTTCGTCCGTCCTAATTTTTTTTCTGGACAATTTCTCAACAGTGACTGGCTTGACTTAATGGAAACTTCATACGAAGCTTTACTACCAAGAGGAGCTGTTCATATAGCAGCAGGTTTCGATTCAATGATTTTTCACAAAGTAATGCCTTTTGAAGCTTTGAACTATCAAGTTTGTGCGGACTATTTCGCAGGCAGCAACCACTTTCTAGAATTCATCGAAATTTTATAGGACGCGTAGCTGCGCATATTAGCAGCAAAGTTATGCCTGTTTCATGCATTTTAAAAAAGAACTATAATGAAGTGAAATTATCTTTGACTGAAAAAAAATAAGTAATCAGCTCACACGGTATTTATTTTGTATTGACATACCTATATGAAATAAAGTGTCTCATTATTATTCCTTTTATTTGTTGCTTTTGTAAGATTTAGAGGGTCATACAACTGTATTATAACACTAACATTTAACAAATGTTTTTTCTGTTTCAACATTTACCTTATAACGTACCTTATACTTAATCACACCTCTGTTCTATTAGCCCACACCACCAATTACTTTTCATTTATTTTTAACCATAGTTTCATAACATTTCCCACACATACCTCTTCATCATAAAACGCAAAACAACACCTTGTATCTACACTTACCTCAGTTGCACATTGGGGAGCATCCATCGTTCCAACGATATGCTTGTTCCTATTGGTGTTAACATGCCTTTTTCGCAGTGACCTATACTATTCTCTACTTTCTGAAGGGGTTTCTTTTCTTTTTCACCTTATCAACAGCAGATCATAACCCTAAAATTTTAAAATTTGTATCACCCCATGTCAGTCTCCGTCTTGTCTAAACTGATCTAATGCTATATTTTAATTCAGAAATCTCTGTAAACATGCCGTAACACCTTTAAAGCAGTACCTAGTGATTTTTTTCAGAACTTTCTGACAGAAATGATGTATCATCTGCAAACTCTGATTCTGTAAATGTTAAGGATATAGAATCAAAAGCTTTCTCAAAATTAATCATCATTAACAAACCTGTAAATTTCAGTAAATTTCATTATATCATACTGTTAACTAGTGTTCTCACAATACATCTATTGTTAACAAATCCAGTGATCCTTACAAATGTTCAGAATAACAACAAGTTTCTGCAGGTATATCTCTTTGATCATAGATAAATTTTCCATCATTCATTTCTAGAAAAAGAATTAACTTTTTTCTCCTGAACGAACTTTTGTTCTAAATTTTAACAAAAACTAGTAGGGATTTTTCCAGATCTAATCCACTGCCACTTTAGCTCTATCAAAGCACTTTTTATTTTGCTGCATCTTAATTCACCTTATTCATTTTGTAAATGTGGTCTGTTTCATTTTAGTATTTTCTCCCATCCTTCGAAAATGCTTTTTGACATTTTCAGTTCAGGTATCCTTTTACACTTACTGGATTTTTGAACCGGTTGTTCCAAATTCCAAAGGAACACTACTTGACACTTTTGAGTCAAGATGGTAAAAAGGATGAACGGAGTTTACAATGGTCCTTGTTCATAGAACATTTTCATTCAATTTTATATCTTGGCTACCTCCGGAATATTCTGTGAGAGCTAGATATCAAACTCAACACATATTAACTCCCTTTATTGTATCAGTGTCTGAATATCTCACAAATGCCTTTTTTACGAGATAGAGAGAGAGAGAGAGAGAGAGGGATTTGTGGCAAGAGATGAGGACAGCTGCAACAACGACAGCGTTAGGATGAGGCATCTTAAAAATAAAGTTCATTGACGTTAGACTCAGATCAACCTTAACGCAAATACTAAGGTAACACAAAGCCACGGCTAAAAGAAGGGGTCAAATGAGGTTTTTAACGACATATTCTATATTTTCGATGCATTATCTAAAATTTGGCACCACCATCATCTACAACAAATGGTTTTCATATATTTGTTTATTCAATCAACGCTTACATTAAGTTTCTGAAAATTAAAGAAATTCTATACCAAACAACAAATTTGTGTTCTGTTTTTATATTTCAATTTATATGAAGAAGATAATTGTCAGCTTAAAATATCAGCATTTTTCCCAACAGAAAAATATAAAAAGTCTAGACCTCAGAAAAGTGTGTCTGAACTAAATTCACAGTTCGTGTATAACTGACGTTGATGGCTGCAATACAATAGTTAGGCTAACTAGTAGAAATGACTATTAAACATGCTCATATATTCCGTCTCACATCCTAACTAAAAGCTCTTGTACAAGAATCACCCATAGCATTCCAATACAATTAAAACAACCTTTCTTTTAGCATGTCCGGTTTTTGTTGTTTTCATTTGAAGCAATGCAGCTTTTGAATGCTTATTCTGTCTCCACGCAGTAGCATTGCCGATCTTGCAATGTATTAAATGTGAAAAATGCATGAATCACATTTGTTATGTCACTCTCACAAATTATCCAAATACTTTCAAAGCTGTACCCGGATTTTTCCTGATTTCCTGCCGAAGTAGAAGTCAATAAGTTTACAATGCCGAGTCTTCACCGTGACAGCAACAACAATGAAATGAATGGTTCCAAAATGGTGTTCGTCTTCGAAATCGTCTTCGGTCCTGTTCATTAATATACCTCTTCACAACTTCTGAAAATCAGTTGAATTGGGAAGATAAAATATCTGGAGAGGTTACATAATATAATCAAATGGACTATCTGTTCTGATATGAACACATCCAGTAATGAGAACGAAAGAAATGTAATCACAAGCATGGTACTTATTTACCCACCCATTTCATGATAAGAAGATGATATCAATGTAAAGTTAAAGATATATCTCAGGGGCTTCAAATAAGCTATAATTAATTGTATTCATACATAATTCGGAACAATCTTGCACATTATGAAATAGGTTTCTGTGTAGTTTCGAAAAGAACTGAAATCACCGAAACCCAATTATCATTTGTTTTAACATGATTAAGAGTTGAAATATATGGAAAACGAAGTAAATTCATTTTTTTCAGTAAAAGCTGACATTTAAAAACACAGAATAAAAGAAAAAAGCACAAAAAGCAATGGGATTTGAACCCATGTCTTTAAGTGAAAATGGCTCATCATATCAATGAAATTGAGCACTCTTCAGCGTGGAGGTGCGGCATTATGGACTGAATAACTCAAAGCGTGTCACATCAGTTTCTGTAATATAAACGCTGCAATATCAATGGCAGGACTACACAATGCTTGTCTCTTCCTCTATTTATTTATCGTCAATACCGGTTACCCATAAAATCGATGCCCCGTGCAGAAGTTAGTTAAGGTTGTTGGGGATAGTGTAAGATACAGATAGCATCCCATTCCAGAGAAACCCCTTATTTTTTCTATGCTCAGTGCATAGGACTGATACATGGGATTTAATGGCTCATGTGAAAGACAATTATTAATGTTAATGAAGGAGCGAGGGATCGAACTCGCGCAGTTACCACTAGACCATTGATCCGCTTGTCTGATCGCAACTTGTCAGTCAAATACGCGAATAAAGACACAAAGATTTCAGCTAGATGCTGCATAAACATGTTTGACTAATCGATATTTCTTAAAGTCGCGTCACATGAATTTGACCAAGTATTAGCTGTTACACATAATGGTTTCATAATTAAAGGACAAATAATTCTTTATTCACTGGTAACAGACACAAAATGGGCGCAGAGAAGTGTCGAACAATCATACGAGCAGTTGTCGGCTTTTTGACCAAAACAGGAAGACTGTCGTACAGTAATTTTGACAGGATTAATATAAGCACATCTTACTGATTATGTATATACATATAATATCTTAGATTGATAAAAACAGTGTCACAAACACTGAACACATACGTCTTGAACTAATAAAAAATGAAAGAAAGGATATTCTACATACAATTACTTGGAATAATTTAAAGCGAATTTGCTGTTAGTTTGACACGTTATACCAACATAAAAAATCTGAATTTAACGCGTATATCAGAAACCTACAATTATTAAACAACCTGGCCAGATTGTATTCATTTTTTTAGCTCGACTTTTTTTGAAAAAAAAAAAAATCGAGTTATTGTCATAGTCATGGTGTCGTTGCCGTTGCCGTCCGAAAACTTTAACATTGATCATAATTTTTTTATTCCTTGATGGATTATCTTCATACTTTGACACAACAACCCTTTGGACAAGACCTTCAAGATGACCAGACTAAACTTGACCTTGACTCTTAAATGACCTTCATATTCAAGGTCAAAATATTGAAATTTGCTAAAATTGGCCATAACTTTATTATTAGTAGGTGGTTTCTCTTAATTCTTGGACACAACAACCCTTTGGAAAAGACCTTCAAGCTGACCAGACTAAACTTGACCTTGACTCATAAATGACCTTCATATTTAAGGTCAAAATATTGAATTTTGCTAAAATTGGCCATAACTTTATTATTAATAGGTGGATTCTCTTTATGCTTGGACACAACAACCCTTTGGACAAGACCTTCAAGCTGACCAGACTAAACTTGACCTTGACTCATAAATGACCTTCACCTTCAAGGTCAAATTATTGAATTTTGCTAAAATTGACCATAACATTAGTATTTATGGTTGGATTTGATTTATACTTGGACAAAACAACACTTATGACAAAACCGACATGTTGAATAACTCAGATTTGACCATGACCTTAAAATTACCTTGACCATCAAGGTCAGATGATTGAAGTTTGCTTAAATTGTCATAACTTTCTCATTTATTTATAGATTTAATTCAAACTTGGACTAAACAACAGTTGTGACAAATCCGACATTATGATTATTTCAAGTTTGACCTTGACCTTTAAATGACCTTGACGGTCAAGGTCAAATCATTGAATTTTGTTAAAACTGGCCATAATTATGTAATTTATGGTTGGATTTGAATCAGACTTAGACAAAACAACACTTTTTCGTTTCAATTTCAAAAATGTCATCTCATGACCTGTATTTTTGACCTACTGACCTACTTTCTGGTTTTGAGCTACAGCAATGAAATTTGGACTGTGTGCACAGTTTTTTTATTTCGATTTCAAAAATCTCATGGCATGACCTATATTTTTGACCTACTGACCTACTTTTTGTTTTTTAGCTACAGCAATGAAATTTGGACCGTGTACACAGTTTCTCGTTTCGAATTCTAAAATGTCATGGCATGACCTATATTTTTGACCTACTGACCTACTTTTTTGTTTTTTAGCTACAGCAATGAAATTTGGACCTTGTACACAGTTTTTTGTTCCAAATTCAAAAACGTCATAGCCTGACCTATATTTTTGACCTACTGACCTACTTTTAGTTTTTGGAGCTGTGGCAATGAAATTTGGACCGTGTGCACAGTTTTTCGTTTCGAATTCATAAACGTCATAGCATGACCTATATTTTTGACCTACTGACCTACTTTTTTGTTTTTTAGCTACAGCAATGAAATTTGGACCGTGTGCACAGTTTCTCGTTTCGAATTCTAAAATGTCATGGCATGACCTATATTTTTGACCTACTGACCATGTTTTTTTTTTTTAACTACAGCAATGAAATTTGGACCTTGTACACAGTTGTTTGTTCCAATTTCAAAAATGTCATAGCATTACCTATATTTTTGACCTACTGACCTAATTTTTTGTTTTTTAGCTACAGCAATGAAATTTTGACCGTGTGCACAGTTTTTCTTTCCAATTTCAAAAATGTCATCGCATGACCTATTTTTTTGACCTACTGACCTACTTTTTGTTTTTGGAGCTATGGCAATGAAATTTAGACCATATACACAGTTTTTTGTTCCAATTTCAAAAACGTCATAGCATGACCTATATTTTTGACCTACTGACCTACTTTTTTGTTTTTTAGCTACGGCAATGAAATTTGGACCATGTGCAAAGTTTTTCGTTCCGATTTCAAAAATGTCATCGCATGACCTATATTTTTGACCTACTGACCTACTTTTTGTTTTGGAGCTATGGCAATGAAATTTGGACCATGTATACAGTTTTTGTTCAGATTTCAAAAACGTCATAGCATGACCTATATTTTTGACCTACTGACTTACTTTTTTGTTTTCAAGCTACGGCAATGAAATTTGGACTGTGTGTACAGCTTTTCGTTCGGATTTCAAAAATGTCATCTCATGACCTATATTTTGACATACTGGCCTCCTTTTTGTTTTTTGGAGCTATGGCAATGAAATTGCATTGGTCCATTTCTGTGATATGCATCATTACATTCATAAAAATTTCTTTCATCTTTGAACCCAGGTCAGTGCTTTAGGGCCATTGGCGCTCTTGTTTATTAATACTTGGACAAAACAAGGCTTATGACAAAACCTACATGTTAAATTATTCAAGTATGACCTTAACCTTTAAATGACCTTTACAGTCAAATTTCTTATTATTGCATTTTGCTAAAATAGCCAAACTTCTGGTTTTATGGACGGATTTGATCTATACAGGGACAAAACAACACTGAGAATAAAAGAAACATGTTAAACAATTCAAGCATTACCTTGACCTTTAAATGACCTTGACATTAATTAATTTACTTGTTAATGGATGTAGTGTCTTCATGCTTAGACATAACTACTTTTTAGACAATACCTCCAGAGAAGGCTAAACTAAACTTGACCTAGACCTTTAAGGACAAATTTCTGAATGTTGCTAAAATTGGCCATAACTTTGTTATGTATAATTATATTTCCAAATGATGTTTCATTTGAAATCCCTTCACCACAATGTGCTTCCTCTGATGTGTTTGCCTTTGGAAATAGAAAAAAGTCGAGCGTTGCCCCCGCTTGCGGTGGCTCTTGTTTAATATCTGTTTTCAGATGTTATTCATTTTTAATAATATACTAGCTATTGAATTTATTTGGAAAAATCTGCAATTGTATAGAATTCATTCAGAAAAATCAACAAAATCAAGCATAAGGTTGTTTCTTGTTATGCTGACATGTTTGTCCTCTCGTCTGTCCGACTCTGTCTGGAGTATAACTCAAGTTTTCTCATTATTTCTCCTCAGTTTATTTTGTTTGTCCGGGGCATATCCCTTTAACTATTATTTTCCTTTATAAGTTTTTTTTTTTATGTTATAATGCTTGTCCATAGCATGACTATAAAATAACAAATATATATTTATATTGAGTGTATACATGAAGTGCAGTGTTGAATAACTCTGCACTGTCCCTTTTTCAGTAAATTCTCTTTCTTACATTTTAAATGCTTGTCAGGTTTTGTCCGGACTATATTTCAAACACCAATGAAGTTCATAAGGTGATAGAGGACAATGAGAGTGAGGGCAATGCACCAAAAACGTAACTCATCTTGCCATGCTCTCTTATTATATCCCTTAGTACATTGGCGTAACTCAAAAAGATGACAGGCATGTAGTTATTATTAGGCACATTAATAGCGGGTTGTAGAAAGCGAAGTGCTTAAGAATGATATCCCAAGCTGTCTCCAAGTTTGAGTTATTTCGCATTATTAGTTTTACTAATATTTATGTTTTTCCTAAGCACATTTCTAAAACTGTATAAAAAAGGATTTGAACCGCACGGCTTACAATTAAGGGATTTTTTGCATGGAGTTTAATCTAGAGGCCCTCTACCAAGACAGATCAGTTATACCTCTGAGTGAAAATTAACCCTACACAATGGTTCTTATTTGTGTAAAAATATTTTTTTTGAAAACCTGCTTGTCAGAAACCGTAGGCCCTTGCCCTTAGACATTTGGAATGTAGCACTTTATAGCTTACTTTTGAAAAGATTGTACAAATTATTTCCTAAGGTTGGACATAGGTTTTTGTGGGATGAGGGCCAATTATTTAACATAATGTTGTAAAGGGAAAGCCTTAAACACCTTTTTGTTCTTGTACTTAGCAATAGTTTGTAAACCTCTACCAGAGTCAGAACTGCCCCCACCAAAGAGTCTATTAATTTTAAATACAGTTTTTGAAAATCATGTCATAATACCGTATGTTGTAGAACTTAAATCTTTGGAATGTAGCATTGTATACTCATCCTTAACAAAGATTATTCAAATTATTTTCCTAGGGTCCATTGATCTCCGCCTGGAGATAGAGGATAGTTTGACCATTTTGACCTTCTTTTAGCAGCTGAAGTATGGCTTTGAACTATATTTATGATTATGTATGTACATTTCAGAAACTTCAAAAGAAACTTTGATCTACATTCATCTTGATCTTTTTACCTACCTTTTTGCAGCTACAATATAAAAATTTGAACAATACTTATCATTTTGCATGTAGATTTAAACTTTGACGTTTGCCAACACAACCACGACCTACTGACCTAGTTTCTTGCCATTGCATATAGAATATGTAAATTTGAACTATAATTACTTTCACAGTGACAATTACCTACTGACATACTTTCTTTTTTTTAAATGAAGCAATGAAATTTAAAGTATTCTTATAATTTTTTATGTAGTTTATAAGTTTACCTTAGTCGACAATGACCTTGAACTACAGACTTTCTTTCTTGTTTTTGAAGCTAAAGGATGAAAATTTAAGTTACACTTATGCATGCAGATTTCAACTTTGATCTTAGATGACATTGACCTACTGATTTTCTTTCTTGTTTTGCAGCTACAGTATAGAAATTTGAACTAATTTTACAAGCAGATTTCAACCTTTACCTAAGATGACAGTGATATTGACCATATACCTTCTTTGAAATTGCGGCTACAGTATGGAAATTTGAACTACCCTAGAATTTTGTAAGTGGACTTCAACTTGGATCTTAGCTGACATTTAATATACTACTGACCTACATACTGTATTTGAAGCTTTTCCATGAAAATTGGACCAGATGTACAATTTTACATATAGATTTCAACTTCAACATCTGGCGAACCTACCTTGAATCCTTCATTTGCCTTGCTGTTTTTAATGGCAACTCAGGCGAGGGATACAAGGCCACCATAAGCCTCTGCTTTAATACTTGATGGGAGCATAACTCATAAAGTTTTCAAGGGATTAAGTGGATATGGCACCTGTTGATCGAAGGCAAAGAGAAGAAGTGCATTATCAAAGAAGTATAAGCAGGTAAAAGAGTACCCGGATCAAGAGGTTTAGGTTCGGCAATTTCCTCCACTGCTCGGCACAGATCTTCACCCATTTTTCGGAGCCGTTCTATTTCCTCTGCTGGAATTTGAGAAGTACTTGTAGGTTGCCTATGTAATTTGTCCCCTGCATCTTGTACTAGCAAAGCACTTTTCGATTCATCCTTCTTATTCTCAACATGATTTTCGTTACCAGATATTCCAGAGTTACAAACTTCCATACTTTACACATTCATTATAGCCAGCTGATAAACACTTACTGTTATTGTAATTTGTGTATTCATATGTGACTCATAACACTTGCAATATTCCTGGCTACATGAACAAGGACATCCTTAGAGATTAACCCATTAACATTTACTTTTACATATAACGTATGTAACTTTGCATTTCCGATTAATCGATAGTCAAGTGGTTGTTTACACAACCAAAGCGGTTCGACGCATGATAAAATTATCGGAACCCAAGCCCTTAGATGTCAGCAGCCAGTTGTATAAACGAAGGTTAAAGTTAACCCTTGGTTAGTCACTAACCATGGGTAAGCGGTAACTAGTTTGGTGAGCTAACCAAACTGGTCAATCCATTTGTATAAAACTTTTTAACCAAGTGGTTAGTTAACCAAAACTCCAATAATGCATCACATTAGTCCCAAAATGCATTGCTTCTTATAGTTCCGTTTGGGTAATTTATCATAGTTTGCAGCAGACGAATACAGTTAAAGTTCATGCATTACCAAAGAAAATTAGGGTATGTTCAAAAGAATTCCCCCCTTGGGAAAGAGATGTATGTATTAATTGAGAGGGTGAAGGACAATTTGTGTTTTATCCAAAAAAACAGAAAACAAAAAAAACCCAACTTTTTGATGGGAATAGGGAGGAAACTACAGCACGAGGTCTCAGAATATATGCCTCAGTAAAGTCTGTAGGTGAATATAATATGTTCTGTTAATTTTTATGTAGGTCAAGTCGTTGAACTTGCCTCAGAAGTCTAGTTTTCAGCACTTAGATGTCAGCCATTTTTCTGGTTAACTGTTTAACCAAGGTCCAGGAGGATGGTTAAATTTAATCCAAAAGAGGATGGGTTAAAATAACCAAACCTTTTATATAATGCTAACCAGACACTTAACCAAAATAGCTGTTAACCATTACTTGATCACAGTGGTTAAATTCAACCTTCTTTTATACAATTGACTGCAGTAATTGAGATATTTGTCAAATACCAGTATCTCAATCTTCATTTTTTTCATGAACCAGTGGTTTGCAAGTAGCTAGACTCCACCCAAAAGCCAATGTTTATATCTCGTCCGCCAAGATACAAAACTGACCATTTATGGCTTCTGCAGAAATGAAGAATTATTGATGTGCTACATAAGCCGATAAGGTGAGAAGGTATAATTCTTGATTGCTTAGGGGATTATCTACCATATGGTCGAATCATTTATACGCAAGTCAACAGGTAATTAAGCTTTTGATATCCAAATAGGCTTTGCGCTGTTCTGAAACCACAGAATAAATTATCAAATGAGAGGCTAAATGGTTTAAGAGAATCAAACGAACAGGAGCACGTAAAATCCTTCCTTTTATTTCTTTCTAACCATGACATCGTATATTATTTTCTTGTACCTAACATTCGATGTATTTGACGTAAGAACTTACATGCTGAACTTTCGTGTTGTCATATGATAAGAATATTTACAGTTCAGTTACAGGCTGCAATGATGAACCTACTGCAAGCAAATGTGATTCGTATCCCCATACTCTATGAATTTCATCGGGCGGTCAGAATTTCCCGAGAATGTACATAACTCGAGAAATGCTCTATTTGACGGTAAATCATCTGTATATGGAGTGTTATATATATATATATATTGTCATCAACTGTGTACCTTTAGGCCTAATTTTCCTGCACGTAGTTTAGAAATCAAATACTTTCTTTCTGACAATTACATTTACGCTGTTGATGTTTACTGGCTGTAATTATTCGCAATTAACATGCGCGCTTAAGAAATTTCGGTTAATAAATAAACGGAATAACCAAGTATTTGCACATTGATGTCTTTATAATTGTATAGGAAATACATGTTGATATAATGGAAAAATCTGAGTGCGAAATTGTAATGTCCCAATGTATTCCATACACCAATGAATTGCCCTAAACCAAACAAAACCCTAAACATCAAAACACGTGCACAACAACAATAAATACAATTACAACACCTCCGGCGCCCGCCCTTGTCCACTTCCCGCAGACAACACCAATCCAGTGGATTAGATCAAAGATACAAGAAGAAGCGGAATGCACCATAAACACACCACCTTCTTCAGCCCCGTGAGTGCCAAAAATATATTGGCCAGCATTTTAAAGCAGCGGCTTATGTTTGAAAGCTCTTAATACTACAAGCGCCAAATTTAGTTGCACGGCCAAACATATCTCTCCATCCGACATTGTCCTCTAACAATTTATTACTCATGATCAGAACATTCCAAAAGTTATCCGGAAAAAAATCAAATAATAACTAACAAACATGTTTCGTATAGTTTTCTACTGGAGTGAAGTGCGTAAAACCCGAAATGACATGACGCACAACCGAAAATGTGTCATAGACATATGATGTACATGAGTGTATCACAACGGAATTACACATATAGTTCTGAAGTGGTTTCTAAATTGTCTATAACTTTTTTATCCTATATCGAAACATGCATTATGCATATTCCTTTTCTTTGGAATGGACAAAGGAAGCGTCAGTTCAAGGCTGTTTGTTGGTCTCAATTTAGACAACAACAAAAACAAAGCTGTTTCCATAGCGATTTCTTCTTTGGTGATACTTTCTTATCTTCGCCAAAGTATTGGCCAGTTGCTGCAGCCAGGTTTTCTGTAGAAAAATAAAAAAGAAGCACGTGACATTTTAGTTGAACGTCAGATCTAGGAAGTAGAGAGTAAGACAAAACCATCAACTGTTCTCGTGCCTTTCTGAGGCTTTGCACCTCAATGTAAGTGCTTCGAAAATGGGTAAATTGGGTCTTTAGACCTCCTTTACTAGTATTCCTTTAAAATTGTGTTTAAAAGCATAAAACATTAAAGGTTCGTGCATCTGCAATTTTGAAAATAAATGTGCGTTGGCTCAACTTCCTAAACTTAGTGTGTCTGTGCGGATTTAAACTGCTTGCAAAGCTTGACAATGAAACTGCCTTCGAAACGTAGAAACTGTAAAAATGTTTGAAATAACTAAGAATGAATTAAAGTAGGTCAGACTTGAATTTTTTAGGTATGGCTTTTCAAGTTTGCACTAAACTTAACAATTTCTGTACACATTCACTTGAAGAGCAGAGGACCATCTTTTAAGTAGTTCAATGGTCTACATAGCTTTAAGCATCTTGAAGACTTCTATTCGACTTCAGTATTATGACCGTTCTGTAACGCTACAGTTCTTTCACAATCTGTTTCGGCAGTATCGGCAGCACTTTGATATCACGTTAACGCGCTTTGGAACAGTCTTTATGTGGTATATTCTGCAATTGTTGATTTCTCTTTATCAGTAAGACTTTATCATAAGACTCGGTTGATATTTCTTGTCATGTAAGATTAGATGACGGTTCTCAGACCATTTACCATGGACTAGGTTCAAATCCCTTCATATGAGTTCTATCACGACCCCATAGAAGCAGTAGTCGTGAATAATTGGTATGTTCTGACAAATCATTGCATTACAACCTATATACAATGCATAATGCCTAAGTAAGTTAATGAGTTTACCTGCTTGTGGGAGGAGAGTATCAACTTGAGCATCAACGCGATTTATTTTTGCAATTATCTCATCCTCTAATCGTTGTTTTTCTTGCAACAAAGGAGTACGCTCATCAGCGCGGTCATCCATGTTTGGCACTTTACGTCTTTCGGTATCAACGTAAATACCTGTGGAAAAGATACAGAACGCCTGATATGCCTTCTACTGATTAAAAAAATATTCTATGTATACAATGTGTACATATATTCTCTATTCCCAATATAATTAAACGAATTATTCTTCATCTTTTGAAAATGAATCACAATTTGACAGGACCAACCACATATATATGTATTTTTCATTTGGATGCTTCAAAGACATATGTGTATGTGTGAAAGCGCTTGTGAGCATCCGGTTGTGATATATAAAAAGCATCAGGAAGGAATAGCATATGACTACATGGCCACATCCGTTGCTTATTTTTCATTTGCATCTATTGTTACCTGGGTATTTAATCACAAACAAACTAACTTACCAGAACGCTTACTGGTGTCTTCGTTGTAGTCCACATACACTGCTGTGCGTTTCGAACGTCCGTCTGTGCGAGAACGGTTTCTTTGTCGTCTTTCTACAACAGACCTTAAAACATGAAAACAGCATTAAGTTAAGTGTAAACCTTGGAACATTTTCTTCATATATCTAACATTATTATACAAGCTTATTGACGTTACTTCGACGGTACGATTTCTATCCGGTCCGTGTAACTGTCGTGAAACAAACATTCATGTACTGACACGCGCATGGGAAAAGCAAATCAGAGTTTTTGTATTAATTTTTTTAAACCTTTAATCACTAGACGTGGTCAATATTCAGCGCAGATTATTTTAGAAATCAATTACAATTATATATTTGTGAGTGTGTTTTCTTCTTTCATATTTTTATTTACAAAAACGACCTATTTTATACCTGGAAATTTTTGTCATTTTTGTTTAAACTAATTTTATTTTTTTTGCAAGGTGGGGTGTGTTTTGAAAGGAAACATTTTATAAAATGAAAGAATATCAAACAAGATAAATAAACACCATTATTGTATGCCTCTTCTTTTTCCAGAAATGTTATTTGTTCTTTAACGTTCTAATTGAAAGACAAATGCGAAGAGACAAATTTTTTCTATTTCATTTTAAGAAACTACCTGTTTTTGTATCACCAGAGATAAATAAATAGTTGTTAAAAGACATGTTTTTCAATTTCAAGTCAGAAGTTTTTTAGTACACTTACATAATCCTAGCCAATTTTCCATATTGTTTGGGATCCGAAGTGAACCTAGTATGCAATATATGTCACTAAGTTTTCTTCCTCCTTTCTATCCTTTAAATACAATGTTGTATAAATGTTAGTATGTATCTTACGTATACAATCCAATTGTCATTCACAAAGTGTCTCATATCCTGAACGAAGACAGTCAAGAAGCATTTGCGGAAACTGACACTCAGACTGGTATTAAAACTCTGTGTACATTTAGTACTTATATTTATACTTTGGCTGTCTTATGGTTTTGTGTGCATATGCGTCTGTGTTTAAGATTTATCTCCCTTTTCTGAAACTTGATTTTTTGTCATACTGTTTATCGCATGTGTATCACGATATATCTGAATATATCATAGGTATCTGAATGTATCACGGTGTATCTGAATGTATCATGGTGTATCTTAACGTATCACAATGTATCTTATCTGAATGTATCACTGTGTATCTGAATGTTTCACGGTGTATCTGAATGTATCACGGTGTATCTGAAAGTATCAGGGTGTATCTGAATGTATCATTGTGTATCTGAATGTATCACGGTGTATCTGAATGTATCATAGTGTAGCTAAATGTATCACAATGTATCTGAATGTATCATGATGTATCTAAATGTATCAATGTGTATCTGAATGAATCAATATGTATCTAAATGTATCAATGTGTATCTGAATGAATCAATGTGTATCTAAATGTATCACGGTGTATCTGAATGTATTACTGTGTATCAGAATGTATCACGGTGTATCTGAATGTATCATTGTGTATCTGAATGTACCACTGTGTATCTGAATGTATCACAATCTATCTGAATGTTTCAGTGTGTATCTGAATGTACGAGGGTGAGTCGTAAAGTTCTCGTACTGTGCTTAAATTAGAAAACGAGTGTGCTTTTGAAATTCATAGAAACAATTATATGTATGAATCTTAAATGTTTAATCAATAATGTTTGAGAATATTACATAAAACAAAAAAATATAACAAAGTTATAGCATTTACAAATAACACACTGTCATCGGCATGGAGCGCTTCAGTGTCATTAATCGCACAACGCGACGTCGTGAATCACAATTTCTCAAAGTATTCACCGTCAGCACAAAGAAACTTCTGGTGACGTTCCACCCGCTTCTGGTACACCATGGGGTACCACTCCTGTTCAAATCGCCCTCCTGAGGTCTTCCAGCGTCTCGAACCTGCGTCCGCGCAGCTCGCCCTTTAACCGCGGGAACACCGCAAAGTCCATAAGGGCCAAATCGGGCTGTACGGGGCGTGGTTGATGCGTTCATAACCGAGAAAATCAATGGTCATCAGCGTATCTGTCGCTCTGTGGCTAGGGGCATTGTCCTGGTGAAACAGCAGATCTTTTATGTTTACCCAGGGTCTCTTCTTCCGTATGGCGTTTGTTGAATCATGTCTCAGAACCTGAAGTGAAATTAAATGTTTTTGCAAGCATTAGCCGAACAAATAATGTTTTAAACTTTCTTTTTTTTACAAACATGATTTAATCAATTACAATTTGTTTAAATAGTAAGCTTATGTTTAATTCAAAATACGACTAAAAAGTCTTACTTTTTGATAGTATTCCTTGTTAACGGTCTGCCCCTCTGGCACCGCATGTTGGAGCGGCATGCCGCGACTGTAACCCGAACATGGTCTTCTTTGTTGATCTGACCGCTCGGGCCTTTTTGGGTGGAGGTGAACTAGCAGTCTTCCAGACCATGGACGTCTGCTTGGATTCTGGGTCGAAGTAGCTCAACCATGCCTCATCCGCTGTGAGATGCGGTGCAGGAAGGAAGCGCCCTCACCCTCCCAGCAGCATAGAAACTCAAGCTGTCACCCGCGTTTCGCGTTCATCGGGTTTCAGTAGCCGCGGTACACATCGCGCACACACCTCGTGCATATCTAGATCTGTAGAAATTATCTTATGTGTTTTTCATGACTTAGGCTGGTACTTGAAGAAATCTCCTCTACCGATTTGCGTTTGTCTACTGACGGATATATTAGCGGCATCCGAATACGTTGGTCTCCCACTTCTCGAATTATCCGCAAGCTCTGTTCCTCCTTTAGAAAATCTATCATACCAAGGAAAAACAATCGATCTTCATACTTTTCTTGACGCATCACGCTGTAAAAACTTGTAAGTGTCGGTGGGTGTCATTCCGGCAAGGGCGCAAAATTTAATAACCACTAGCTGCTCCAAGCGTTTGATACTTATCGAATGACGTCAAAGCTTCCAGGAAACGTTGTTCATTCATTTCGTTGACGTCATATTTAATTTTATGATGTTTGCGCGCCTTAAAGTGCAGTTAAATTTATAACATATAATTCTTACCGTCAAACGTAATACATAATTTCCAGAGTGGTCTGTGCGCGCATTTAACCAACAATTATCATTGAAATTGAATTTTATGTATACATAACACTTAAAATAAGCAGATGCCATATTTTCATTATGAAATTCGGACATACAGCGAAATAACAATACCAGTCTGAGAAGTTTACGACGGACCCTCGTACAACAGTGTATCTGAATGTATCACAGTTTATCTGAATGTATCACAGTATATCTGAATGTACCACGGTGCATCTTAGTATATCACGTCGCATCTGAATGTATCACCGACCGTGATGTAGACTTAACGTAATCTGTATATTTAAATAGATACTATGTGTATAATAATTAAATACATCTGTTATGTCACTATTACAAAATATCCCAATGCTTTTAAAGTAGTAAACGAAGTATTTATTTTGATTTTCAGCCGAAGAAGAATCCAATAAGTTTACAGTGCCAAGCCTTCACAATGGCAGCAACAACAACGCAATAAATGTTCCCAAAAATCATTTGAGAAAAAAATACACTGGAGAGGCAACATAAGAGAAGCAAATGAATCTTTTGATATGAATACTTACATAACGCCATGAAAAATTAAAGCGTGTCAAATCAGTCTCTCAAATATACACGCTCCCAAATCAAACGCAAGACAAAAAATCTCGATACACTGGAGAGACAACATAAGAGAAGCAAATGGATCTTCTGATATGAACACTTACACAACGCCATGAATAATTAAAGTGTGTCAAATCAGTATCTCAAATATACACGCTCCCACATCAAACGCAAGACTGCACGATACTTGTCTCTCTATTTTTCTCTGTATAAGTTTATTTATCGTCATTACCGGTAACCCATATAAGCGACACTCCGTGCAGAGGTTAGTTATTTTAGGTGGTGTGGGATAGTGCACGAGACAGAAAGCTTCCCATTCCATTGTTTTTTTCCATACTCGGTGCATCCTGTATGTCAAATAGGCTAATCAAGACACTCTCGGTAGTTTGTCTAGTTTCAGCAAATTAGAAGCTGCATTACCTTTTTGACTTATCAATATATCTTAAAGTCGCGTCATATAATATTGACTAAGTGTTAGGTTTTGCATATATATCTTGCTATCGAGTTTCCAATACATATCCCTATATAAGGCTTAAGAGTTTTGATTTTTGGTGTGTAGCATTATCTAGTAGACCTCTATGATGTTGCTTCAAATTATGACTCCAGGGTCAATATTGGCCCCGCCCCGGGGCTTATATATAGCTAAGAATGATTAAGTAAAGTATGATTTAAGAAAAAAACTTAAAAGAATGCACCCATTTTGAAAAAGTGCTACTATGGGGGGGGGGGGGGGGCGCTCATCGGTTCTACTGCATTTCTTGTTGATATTTTGATATAGGTATCAGAAATATCTAAGAAAGGTTATAATTGATAAAAAGATAAGTGTCATGAACTTTTCACATATAATAGTGAAAGGAAATGACATTCAGCATACACTTACCCGAAATAATTTTAAACGCCGGGTCCTACCTGGCTGATACAGCGGTAGTAAAGCCATTAAGCATAAAAGGAGAGTAGGCTGGGCTTATCTGACACATGATGAATGGTAACACTGAACCCTTATCTCTTGTAAACAAAACCACGTGTAGCTTCAGATACAACAGTTTACACCAAGAAATAAATTTCAGCTCTTAGTTAAACTTGAGTAATTTATTTACCCATTCTTAATTACTGAAAAATTGATTATTTTATAATCATTATTTCAAAGAGCTGATTTAATCTTTTACCTTTTGCACAAGAAATAACTGCTATATAAAATGAATGAATAAACTTACAAATGCCCTTTTAGTTTGAATATTTTGATTTTCCTTTACATCTCCAGGAAGCTGAATTCTGAAATTATTTGCTCTGCTATCCATTTTAAAAAAATTATACTTAGTTACACTGAAAATCATATAACCACTAATTATTCTTTTGAAGATTCGTAGTAGGTTTATCATAGCTCTTTTTTTAGCAAAGATGTGCTCATTCCATTAATAGGTACCGTACATCAGTGTGGCCAATTAACTATATATTTTGAGTAATAGTTTAATTTGCTAAAATTATTGACTCATAATATCATGATATATATAAATCTATGTTTTCCATGTTATTTCAGTGTGCGAAGTCCATTTATCTTTTTATCTCTGTAATATGTTTTATAATATTATGGAATCTGGGCGAATAATGTAACCTAACATTTTTGTTCAAATGGGTCAGCTCACAACAGGACAAGATATAAATCACTTTTATCTTCAGCTTTCAAGTGGCTGGTCTGTTAGTTTTCACTAATTAACTGTAAAGTGTGAACTACAGAGATGCAGTCAAGACTTTCACTTACACTGATAATCTGGAATTTAGTCATTTGCATTGATTTCATTTATTACACTTCAATAGAGAGCAGTAAAAGTTATATGGAATTATTAACATAGTGAACTGATCATTTACTATTTTAATCTCTGATGATAAATATACTTTTTGGAACATCACTGTATGTGTCATACTTACAGTTGAATTCAGTAACACAATTATTTCATCACTATGATGGGAATGGGAAAATAGAAAATGTTATAATGGAGTATAGTTCAAAATCAAAGTTAAATTTAAATACTGGGCCTTTAGAACAACAAAAACAACAACAACCAACAATAAAAAGAGCAGGATTATTCTGATTATAGAATTGAAGAAGGTAACACAAGTGAGAAAGGGTCTTCTGTTTTTGCAAACCATGAATAATGATGAAAGAAAAATACAGCATTGGCTGGAAGATGAAACTATGGCACTTAAAATCTTTGTTTTGTGAAAGGAAAAGTATAAGAGATTTTGGACATTGATGCACCACAGAAAAATATGGACTGATAAACATTATATAGCAAAAAAGAAGGATTCTTTGAAGTGGGATCCAAGATGTAAAAAGTTTGAATGGCACAGGCATGAGATTGTACAAAGTGTGTGTAATTGTTAGTTAGACAATGGCTTTCAAATCCAGCTAATATCCCATGTATGGGCCATTATTTGAAAAAAACTTAATACTAAATATCTTTATCTGAAAGAATATGTAAGTAATAATAGTGCATCTTTGACCCAAATAAACTTTAAAATATTGTGTGAAAACACTTTACTTCTCCCGCCATCTGTCAGTGATAGAATGTAAACAAACACTCAGTGAGTCAGTAGTATTTTATTGGATGTTGGAAGTTCATGACCTCAAAGTGGGCTTGGTTTATCAGTTACAGGGAAATTTGAATTTTCTAGCAGACAACAATTTTTTTTTTTTGAAAAACATGATTTATATACAACAAACAACTGACATTTTTAAGGGTTATATTTAAAGTGTTATAAAGAATCTATATGCTAAATTTCAAAGAAAATGATTCAATAAAACTAGAGAAAATCCAGATTTTATTTCAAATTCTGAGCTCTAAACTGGCCTGTGTGTAAGTGAAAAGTAGACATTTTCTCACTCTTTGTCCCTTTTATACTGTTACCCCGGTGTTTAAGCGAATCTGCTTTTTCGCTTTTAAGTTTGACACATTACACCTATCTTAGCATTTTAATATAATGCTTATAAGGACACGACAAGAAATACTGAAAAGAAGCATTTCGGTCAATTAGCATGCATCAAAAATATGTTTTCAGATGGTTTTCATATTGAAAAATTTACTGCCCTATTGTATTTAATCGGAAAAATCTGCCATCATATAGTATTCATTTAGTCTACCATCAATTTTTTTTAAAATTTACTGTCAGTTTGTATTAATGTTGGAAAACATCTACTGTTAAATTATATTTGTTGTTTTCAGTTGATTTCCTGGGCTATTAGTATTTTGCGAAACGGAACGGAACGGAACGGAACAAGTGGTGGGGTACCAAACGGGGAATGCCAGATTCTTTGTTTTTTGTTATTTTTGAGCAGATGATCTCGTGAACTAAAATTTGTCTTTTTATTTAAGTAACATGCATCTTTCTGCGTCTTTATTTTTTGCATTGAAACTTATTTCTTAAACTTACGAGATCTTAAAATAAAATCGTTATGCATGTGTCAGTTTAATTGCATTTTATGAAGCATAAAATTACTTCTAACTACTCACAAGAAATAACAACTTGTTGGGAGGGTTGGTAGACTGGAAACGGTAGCAATGGAATGTTATTTACTAATTAACATTTCTCTTGTTAATATGAAATGAGTTGTTCTGCATGCTGTTGTTCCGTTCCGTTCCGCAAAATACAGTTACCCACACGGGTTACTGTATTTTGCGGAACGGAACGGAACAAACTCTTTATGATTGTTGAGAGAAAACATGAATTATCAAAAGTTCATTATCAAATGAACATGAAATAAAGTAACAGGCTGAAGCCGGTGCTATGATTGAAGTCTCAGTAACTTCTGATTTTGTGAATGAACAAACGAGCAAGTCAATTAAGATGATCTCATGAACTAAAATTTGTCTTTTTATTTAAGTAAACAGCATCTTTCTGCATCTTTACTTTTTGGCATTGAAACTTATTGCTTAAACTTACGATATATTAAAATAAAATCGTTATGCATGTGTCGGTTTGAGCATAAATAATTACTTCTAACTACTCACAAGAAATAACAACTTGTTGGGAGGGTTGGTAGACTGGCACCAATAGCAATGGAATGTTATTTACTAATTAATATTTCTCTTGTTAATATGAAATGAGTTGTTCTGCATGCTGTTGTTCCGTTCCGTTCCGCAAAATACAGTTACCCACACGGGTTACTGTATTTTGCGGAACGGAACGGAACAAACTCTTTATGATTGTTGAGAGAAAACATGAATTATCAAAAGTTCATTATCAAATGAACATGAAATAAAGTAACAGGCTGAAGCCGGTGCTATGATTGAAGTCTCAGTAACTTCTGATTTTGTGAATGAACAAACGAGCAAGTCAATTAAGATGATCTCATGAACTAAAATTTGTCTTTTTATTTAAGTAAACAGCATCTTTCTGCATCTTTACTTTTTGGCATTGAAACTTATTGCTTAAACTTACGATATATTAAAATAAAATCGTTATGCATGTGTCGGTTTGAGCATAAATAATTACTTCTAACTACTCACAAGAAATAACAACTTGTTGGGAGGGTTGGTAGACTGGAAACGGTAGCAATGGAATGTTATTTACTAATTAACATTTCTCTTGTTAATATGAAATGAGTTGTTCTGCATGCTGTTGTTCCGTTCCGTTCCGCAAAATACAGTTACCCACACGGGTTACTGTATTTTGCGGAACGGAACGGAACAAACTCTTTATGATTGTTGAGAGAAAACATGAATTATCAAAAGTTCATTATGAAATGAACATGAAATAAAGTAACAGGCTGAAGCCGGTGCTATGATTGAAGTCTCAGTAACTTCTGATTTTGCGAATGAACAAACGAGCAAGTCAATTAAGATGATCTCATGAACTAAAATTTGTCTTTTTATTTAAGTAAACAGCATCTTTCT